>OLKM01000045.1:35000-60000 GCA_900291075.1 Melanogrammus aeglefinus
GGCTGACCGTCGCTGCCCGTACGTAACGGCTCGCCACACACAGAGAGAGAGACGCGCAACTCTGGGCTGACCACTGCTGGGATGTGACCATATTAGTATTAATATATACTACTCTATTATACCAATATGTATATTGTACATACAATATGGGCCCAGTGTTGCAAGATGCTTTGGATAGGCTGTTCCTCCCAATTTGCAAAGAAATGTACATTTTTATTCTTAATTTAAACTTGCTTTACCCGCTCCCGCCGCAATACTGTACAGCTGTCACTGTCACATACAGTACTTTTCTATACGTATATGACATTACTGTCTTCTCATCCTCCTCATAGATCCCGCCCCTTCCCCCTCCATTCCCCTGTCCTCATTGGACGTTATCCTCTATTGCTCCGCCTTCTTCCTCATCGTCACCCTGGCGGCCATAGCAACCATCTGCCACTTGTACTGCGCTCCGAGGAAGAAGGTGGGTGCCGACGTTCCCCCGGCGTTCCTGGGCTTGGACAAGAGTCTGCACCTGGCCAAACAGGTAATCAGGGGACCCCTGGTAACCAATGACAACACATTTGCATCACAGCCTGGAGGGAAGCCCATTGGCTGAAACAACACAGCTTATATAGGAGTAACTTAAAAAAAACCGCCTATATTTATTTTACTATATTATGTATATAATATATATGTATATATTATGTTATATTGTGTGTTTATGTAAATCATATATTAATATACATCATTTTATACATTTCTATGTACATAGTAGCTTATAAATATGTTTTTCCTTTTTGAATAATTTTTTTCATTCATTATTTTTATTTTATTTATGAACGCACACCTTGATATAAAGTCACTGACCTTATTAAAAACAACACACAGGAGTACATACAGGAGGACACACACTCCGTTGAGGTCGGGGTTGCTCAGGTGTGTGTGTGGTCCCCTCTCTGTGTCCATGCCTTCAGGTGTCTCTGGACTCGACTTCCTCCCAGCTCGGTCTGACCCATCGCTCTCTCGGGACCGTCCCGTCTCTCCCCTACCTGAACAAGGGCTCGGAGCCCCAGTTCTCCTACGACTCGGCTTGGGAGCTCCATCGAGACAGGTATGCACCACAGGACGGCTGTATAGACACCAGGCTGGAAAGAGGTGGGAAGTATAGGTACACAAAGTATAAGACTCACCATTCACAAGGAAATTCCCAGAGTGGTGAGGTAAAAAAACATAAACAGGTATTGAAAGTAAAAGCAGTATTTTGACAAGTGCAGGGTTGGAAACCCATCTTCGAAAAAAAAATGTAATTAGGAAAATAAAAGTCCCTTCCTCCTCTGCTATTTTGAGAGAGGCAGAGGCGGAGAAGTCACTTCCTACTCCCACTCCATGTTTTGAGTCATCCATCTGGATGAGATGCCCGGGGTGGATGGAAACCCTGGCAAAACATCCGTCTGGTATAAACCAGGATAATTTTTTTCCCCCGCTGCCCTGCTGGTTTCAATTTCTGGGCAGGAAGTCCGTTGGATATGTGTTGTAACATGTCGTTAGAAAGCTAGTCTGTAGGTGGTGATCAGTGGTGTCAACACTCAATGTTGCCTCACTGGCTTTGAAGCAGCTCAGCTCGCTTCAACACTGCTTCACTTCGCACTTCTAACTGCTACTGCTGGCCTTCTTGAGGGTATAGTGAGCACAGGTACAGTGCGAGGACATTTTCGAACACCAAGTCCGCTCTCCGTATCCTCCTTAGGTTATGAATATGTAACTATTCTACTGTTTTTTGACCTGTTTTCTCCTCCTCCTCCCCCAACTCGTCCTCCTCCCCCTCCGCCCCCTCCTTCTCCTCCCTCCTCCTCCTCCTCCCCCCCCTCCTCCTCCTCCCTCCTCCTCCTCCTCCTCCTCCTCCTCCCCCCCCTCCTCCTCCTCCTCCTCCTCCTCCTCCCTCCTCCTCCCTCTCTCCTCCTCCTCCTCCTCCTCCTCCTCCTCCTCCTCCTTCCTCCTCCTCCCTCCTCTTCCTCCACCCCCTCCTCCTCCTCCTCCACCAGGCTGACCCTAGGTAAAGGCCTTGGCGAGGGCTGTTTTGGGCAGGTGGTGCTGGCGGAGGTGGTGGGTCTGGAGAAGAGCCGTCCCACACGCGTCACCAAGGTGGCGGTGAAGATGCTCAAAGGTCTCTACTTCTACCCTTTTGTATTGAATGTTTATCAATTTATCCATTGATATTTCAAAAAATGTTACATTTTATTTATTTATGAATCGTCTCTTTATTCGACTCTGTACTGTTCATTTAAAGGGTGACATATTATTTATCTATTTTATTTTATTTTTTATTTTAACCTTTATTTATACTCGAAAGATTATACAACCAGGTGTTGTATTTAGCACACTTCTAGGTCGACGGATTTTCTAAACGGCTTGTAACGGCTAATCCCACTCACACCTGGTGGTATAGTATGTCACCTTTAAGTTTAGCCCAGCCTTAACTGTGTGTGTCGATGAAACCGTAATACCAGCGTGGTGTGTTTGTATGAATATAATATCTGAATGTCTCTGGTGGGTGCTCAGCGGACGGGACCGAGAGGGACCTGTGTGACCTGGCCGCCGAGATGGGGATGATGAAGATGATCGGCAGACACAAGAACATCATCAACCTGCTGGGAGCCTGCACCCAGGAGGGTGAGAGTAGCCGCACACCCCCCCCCCCCCCCCCCCCGCCCCCCCCCCTCCATGGGGGAGTGAAGGGGTTCACTCCCCCCCTCTGCCCCCCCCCCCTCCGTGGGGGAGTGAAGGGGTTCACTCTCTGTAACCTCTGCTGTAGACTGTGATGGCTTGACCCGGGGGGTGTCCTGTCCTGCTGGCTCCCCGGTCTCTCTGTATATTCAGATTCAGACTCAGAGTCAACTTGATTGTCATTGGGCAGAGTACAACTAGAGAGGCAACAGAGAGCCACACTGTAGTTGACTCTTGAGACTCTGTACACTCTGCTGTGGACTGTGAGGGGTTGACGCGGTGGTGTCCTCTCCCCCCGTCCAGGTCCTCTGTACGTGGTGGTGGAGTACGCGTCCCGGGGGAACCTCAGAGACTACCTGCGCTCCCGCCGGCCCGAGGGCCAGGAATACTGCAGCGGGCCCTGGAAGGTGGCCCTGGGCGGGGTGGGGGTCTCGGAGCTGGTCTCCGGGGCCTACCAGGTGGCCCGGGGCATGGCCTACCTGGCCTCCAAGAAGGTGAGCCACGGTGTCTGCATGTCCGGGAAACACTGACCGGATCCACGACGTTCCCAGCGGTTTTCCTGTTAACTTTTCCTTGGAATGATTTATTGATTCTGATGGGGTATGGGGGTTGGTCACAGCGGTACAAGTCGAGGGTAGGGGCAATTGAAGAAATGAAAAGGTTTATGGTGAACGTCCTAGGTTCGTCTTTCATATCCCTGCGTGTTTACATTGTTAGAATGTTGATGCCCTTCTCTGCCACATGAAGTAGGACCAGTCATAATCTCGTACTATTAACTATTAAACTAACAATTGTAAATGCTTAGCACTTGTTGCTATGAATATCTTTACTGTACCGCCAGCAATATATTGTTTATTTTTCTTCTGACAAATGGACTTATTGTAAGTCCCTTTGGATAATAGCGTCCGCTGAATTCTCTCGATGTAAATGTGCTATAGGTCTCCTTGTTACATTTTGTATATACGTAATTTCATGAACAAGAGATCGGTATTTGCATTGCTCTGTTGCACATTATAAGTATGACCAAAAACACAGAATAACTATGATGACAATAACAAGTCCTTCCTCTTCTCCAGTGTATTCACAGAGACCTGGCGGCACGCAACGTGCTGGTCACAGAAGACGAGGTGATGAAGATCGCTGACTTCGGCCTGGCTAGAGACGTGCACCACATCGACTACTACAAGAAGACCACCAACGTAGGCTCAGCAATAGGGGCGGGGGTCTTCCGATGGCCAGGGTGTAGCAACTCCCTGCCCAAAGGTTCTGGGTTCCAACCCCAATATCTTAGGTCTAACTTTAATACCTACTTGCCTCATCCCCTGTATATTAATTCACTTGTGTATTTCTTTGAAGCAATAAGAATAGAATAGTTATATCAATTATTTGACTGTGTGTATTATATTTTACTGTATATTATGGTCTATTTTACTTATATTTGACCGTGTATATAATCAATACAATATTTTGCTGTGTTTATACAGGGACGATTGCCTGTGAAATGGATGGCGCCAGAGGCTCTATTTGACCGTATATACACACACCAGAGTGACGTGTGAGTCTTCAACACACACACAATGTTACTGTTTGACCGTATATACTGTACACACACCAGAGTGACGTGTGAGTCTTCAACACACACACAATGTTACTGTTTGACCATATATACTGTACCACACCAGAGTGACGTGTGTGTCTATGGCCTCATCAAATATACACACACATTAATATGCATATTCTTATTTTCTTATATTTCTTATCTGTTATCTAAATATCTATAATCTTATTTTCTGGACATAATTGTTTTAATTAAATTGTTGAATCATATTTCAGCATGAATGTGTATATTGTTGTGAGTTAATCTATATTTTTGTGATTGATATATTATTATATTACGTATATTATATGATATATTATTATGCGTTAATACTTTCTGCTGAGTATCTGTCTAATATTCCGGGGGGATGTGGGTGTTTGTCAGCTGGTCCTTCGGGGTGCTGCTGTGGGAGATGTTCACCCTGGGAGGCTCCCCCTACCCGGGGGTCCCGGTGGAGGAGCTCTTCAAGCTGCTGAGGGAGGGCCACCGCATGGAGAGACCCTCCTCCTGTACCCCGGAGCTGTGAGCGCACACACACACTCACGCACGCACGCACTCACTCACTCACGCACGCACACACACACTCATTCACTCACTCACTCACTCACTCACTCACTCACTCACTCACTCACTCACTCACGCACGCACGCACGCACGCACGCACGCACGCACGCACGCACGCACGCACGCACGCACGCACGCACGCACGCACGCACGCACGCACGCACGCACGCACGCACGCACGCACGCACGCACGCACACGCACTCACTCACTCACTCACTCACTCACTCACTCACTCACTCACTCACTCACTCACTCACTCACTCACTCACTCACTCACTGACTGACGCATGCACGCACGCACCACACACGCCACACACACACACACACACACACACACACACACACACACACACACACACACACACACACACACACACACACACACACACACACACACACACACACACTCAGTCACTCACTCACTCACTACATATATATAACATACACTACACAACCTTAAATTAAAGTTAGTTTCTAACCAGTGCACCACAGGGTCACATTAACATGGTATTTGAGTTGGAGTCAGATTAGTAGCCGTTGTTGTGTCACACTATAGAACGGGGTTATGTGTTACTAGGTATGGTCTGATGACAGCCTGCTGGCGCTCTGGTCCATCCCAGAGACCCACCTTCCACCAGCTGGTTCTGGACCTGGACTACACACTATCTCAGATCAGCAACAAGGTGACTTGAGAGCGTCCGCGTCTTTGTCTTTTTCCGTCAATATTGATCGACTGCATTTGACAGTTAAGCTTTTCAAGCAGATAATTACGCAAAAATCGGTAGCAGGCCTATGTGTAAGATTCAGAAATTGTCAAATGTATTGCCGATTCATAGTGCTTCATGCAAGCAAAAATCCTTCACATAGTCCCTTTAAGCTACGTCTATTGTGTCCCACATGACACTAATCAAGCATGTGAATCGAATGAATGGTGAAATAATGGTGAATTCAAACGGATTGCCTTAACAGCTGTGGTTCTCTGTCTCTCAAGGAGTACCTGGATCTGTCGGCTCCTGGGGTTCAGTGTCCTCCAGCGATGCCCGACGACGGCAGCTCCTCCTGGGCTTGAGTTCAGCACGTCCTCCCCCCTCTTCCTCGTCCTTGAACACAGAGCTCCATACGTCCCTCTAGTGGTGGTGTTGGGGATCTTGTAGCTGGTTGTGTGAAGGAACTAGTAGCTGCTTCAGAAGTCAGTGGTGATGGTGGTCAGGGGGGGGGAGGGGGGTGGGGATGATGGAGCAGCTGGTTCTGAGTGGATCCTCTCCCTTCCACCTTCTGGTCCAAGCCGGGTTCTGGTGGAGCATCCATGGAGTGGTTCCCTAACCTTTAAAGGGCCGGCGCCCCAATTGTTATGTCTGTATGAAATCCTAAGAACCCGACGTCTTGCATGTTTGTTCATCTGCTTCCCCAACACATTGTTTCAACCCTATGAATGTCTGGGAACTTTTATGCATTTAAGTAGTTGTTGCTAGCCTTTTTCAGTCATGAAGCAGTCTTTACGGGACCTTTCAAACCTTTAAAATAATTGTTTTATTATCAAAAATCAAATAACACTTATTGTCTTTTAGAACAGCTTATGAGTCAGGAATCTCCCACAAGCGCATTTGTAGAGAGAGAGAGAGAGAGAGAGAGAGAGCGAGAGAGAGGCGAGAGCGAGAGAGAGAGAGAGAGAGAGAGCGAGAGAGAGAGCGAGAGCGAGAGCGAGAGAGAGAGAGAGAGAGAGAGACCTTCACGTGCTGCCTGGCCTACTAAGGTATGCTTATCTGCTTATCATAATCAATATCAGTTCTGAGTATCAGTATTAACCTTTAAGTCATTTAGCAGATGCTCTTTTCCAAAGCCAGTTGCAGAGCTTGTTGTTATGTACATAGCCTACCTGTCAACACGGAGCAGGTAGGGGTTAATGCATCTTGATCAAGGATATGCTTTAGAAGTTGCGCACAACAGGGTTTGAACCCAGATTATTCCACTCCAACCACAGTGGTGGTTATACTGTCCTCCTAATTACATTTTGTACATAATAAATTTCAGGAACAAGAGACTAGTATTTGTATTGCTCTGTTGCACAGATATTGCTTTGTAGGTAAAAGTGTATTAATAAAACCTTAAAAAAAAATCAGGTGAATGGTTAGTTATTTGTGTTCCCCAGGAAACATCGAAGCATGGAGACAGGTTTTTTTGAGAGATTCTTGGTGTTTAGTCCTGGCGAACGGGCCGTTCAACTTCCAGAAACACGTCAGGATGCCTTAACTGATTAGCCAGTGTTACCGCCGCACGCCACCCACTGACTGGAGCCCACAAATCTGGGCTTCCTTCCTGTCGACATTCCTCCTGCCCGCACATGTCCTTCCGTCACAAACCCATTCACCAATATAAGGAGCTGTCCGGAAATTACATTTTTTTCTTTGAAGAGCCGATCCGTCACAGTCATCCTTGACCACTGACGCTGGCTCACTGTTCTGAGCTGCAATAACAGGTTTTCTGACTATGTTTCATTCTTCTTATTTAGTTTTATGGTTAGTTTTTAGTTTTTTTTTAGGGTTTATACCTGTTGCCCGGTATGGACCCTTTGATGGCAATCACAGCACTTCGACCTACAGAGCTCTTTACTATTTCGTTATTTATCATTAATTTAACACACATTTGTATGCAAAGTGACTACCAGTGAATAGGCTCTATGCACAACTCCACTACTTCCTGGATTTAGTGCAGCTCCTTCATTTCCTGTCTTACATTATTGGACAAACTGATTAATCCAGGTGTGTCTGAGTAGTCCCAATGGTCAGACACACCTGGATTAATCAGTTTATCCAATAATGTAAGACAGGAAATGAAGGAGCTGTACTAAGTCCAGGAAGTAGTGGAGTTGTGCATAGAGCCTATTCCTATACATATACATATACTATACTATACTATACTATACTATACTATACTATACTATACTATATAACTATACATACTATACTATACTATATCATACTATACTACACTATACCATACTATACCATACTATACTATACTACACTACACTATACTTACTGTACCATACTATACCATACTACCGTACTATACTATACTATACCATACTATACCATACTACCATACTATACCATGCTATACCATGCTATACCAAACTCTACTATACCATACTACCATACTATACTAAACTATACTGTACTATACTATACTGTACCATACCATACCATACTATACTATACTATACTATACTATACTATACCATACTATACCATACTATACCATACCATACCATACTATACTATACTATACTATACTATACTATACTATACTATACTATACTATACTATACTATACTATACTATATACCATACTATACCATACTATACTATACTATACCATACCTATACTATACTATACCATACCATACTATACCATACCATCTCTACATTAAGGAGCAGGTAGAGTTAGACGAGTTAGCTCTAGGAGGCCTACAGGTAGACTGCAGACATATTGGATCAAACCCAGAACCCCTCGTAAGGGAGTCCCTGACTACTAGACCTCCTGACATGTGCCTCAAATTCCTGTAAGTCGCTTTGATCAAATGAACGGATATAACTTCAAGTCGTTACTTATGGCTAACAGGGCTAATCCAGGGCCGGCATCAGGCCACCAGACTGTTGCTGGTTCAATTCCCGGATCCTCCATGCAACTCATTGACCATCTATTTCTAGGGCTTAATTATATCCTGTAAGTGCTCTTCCAATGCAACCCCCCCTTCCCTTAATAAGGTCAGTCCACCGCTTGGCTGACTCTGGGCTCCCAACAGCTAATGAGGTGTTTCAGAGAGGCGGGACCCCAGAACAGGCTGCTACCCCCGGGGGGAAATTCTGGAGATAGAGGCACCAATAAACGTGTAGTTCATCCCTTCCACTTTCCAGCTCAGGAGACCTGGAAAAGCAATGCATCATTAACTATTAACTATAAACTAATAAAACAGCAATGGATTTCTTTCAAGGGCACTTAACACCGTTGATGTTAATTAGTGGTTGTGTGTTGTGTTTATTCAAAATGAGATGTTTTATTCTAAAGGCCACCGATTGGGTGGGAACGCTTCATGAAAGCATCATCATATTAATCAGTTGTGTGTGTGAAACACTGGCTTCAAACCCGGCATCTGAAAGCCGTTATCTACGCTCTAAGCTCAAAGCGCAATTAACTGTCATGTGCTGTGAGTAGAGATTAAGGAAGACTTCAATCAACAAAGTGTGGGTGCTAAAATGTATGTTCTGGTGGAAGAATGAATACATTCCTGATTGTCAGAGTTCTAGCATTGTTATGAGCTATTATGAGCAGAGAGAGCTGTATTAGTAAAGGTTTTTCATTTCAAGGTTTACTATTGAAGATATTATGAGTGTATTACAAGATATTTAGTTAAACTGCTATACTGAACAATAAATCATGAGCCATAAAAGGCTGTCCCTAGGGGTGTTTTATGTTACATGGATTAACCTTTATTTGTGTCCTGGCCACACAAGTGCGGTTTAAAATCAGTATCTCGTTTCATTACAATCTTAAACACATTGATTGACTTTTCATCTAATTAGGAGATCTTAATCAAATACCCCCCAGTGTTCAAAAAAACAGATGGTAAATAATCACATTAAAGAGATAGATCCCAAACAAATCTCCATCAGCCAAAATCCACCGTGTGACATCATTTATTCCAACAAACAAAGTTTTGCAGCAGAGTACCAGACTTCTACTACCGTTCCTTATTTCATATATTTGGTATATATCCATATAGATGTATATATCTATATCGATACTATACTCAATCTTTCACTCATGCTCGTCACAGTAAACATGTTTAGTACTGTACCCTAGCTTTGCATAGTAAGTGTCAGCATAGTAACATACATTTTAAAGGGTACATGACACGGGCACGGGAGAGGGCCAATCAGAAGACAAAAGCGAGTCGCGACCAGCATGATTTCACCTTGTTTCCCTTTTAGCTTCGATAGAACATTGCGACCCATGCACTATATCAAATATAGAAGCCTCATAAATTAAACATTGTACAATAAACCACAATGATAATCAACATCATGTTTTTTTCAATATATATTTTGTATGTTTGAGGTTTGGTTAGATTCGATTAGGTAAAGTACGTTTCAGTGTAGGATTGTGGCTAAGCTTTGGGTGGTGGTGTGGCTTTTAAAAGCCAGCTTTTTCACAGACCAATCCATCGTCAACATAAAGAAAAAAATAGATATTTGGCTACGATAGCTGATCATTTGAATAAATTAAAAGAAAAAGAAAAAGCTTGCGTGTGTGTGTTTGTGTATTTCTATCTGGGTGCATGTGTGTGTCAGAACGCATGCATGTGGGCATGTATCCTGTGCATCAATGTATGGTGTATTTGCGTGTGTGTGTGTGTGTGTGTGTGTGTGTGTGTGTGTGTGTGTGTGTGTGTGTGTGTGTGTGTGTGTGTGTGTGTGTGTGTGTGTGTGTGTGTGTGTGTGTGTGTGTGTGTGTGTGTGTGTGTATGTGTGTGTGTGCCTGTATGCATGCAAATGCGCCTGCACGTGCTTCGGGAGCATGCGCACGCATCTTAATTCTCCCCCTTGTACTCGCGCAGCTTCTCGTCCACGGACCGCTTGCGGGCAAAGAGGTGGGTGGGGTCGCGTCCCCTGAAGCTGGGCTGGATGTTGAAGACGGGCATGTTCCTCCAGCTGGCCGGGTTGCTGTTGCCGCCCGCCATGTTGGCGCCGCCTGGAACGCAGGGCTTGTTCTGCAGCAGCAGGAAGAAGGTCTCCATGTCGGGCCCCAGGCGTGCCACGAGGCCGGCCCGCACCACCGCCACCGTCTGCTCGTCGCACGCCAGCAGAGCCTGCAGCAGAGTGCTGTAGTACCTGTGGGACCCACCAGGGGGGGCGTCGTGAGTTCACACAGTACATAAAAGTATAGTACAGGAGAGTACAGGAGTCACAGTGGTGTTTGTTGCTACATGTGTGGAAGGGAAGACACACTGCTGCTGTTTAAAGGGGTCTATTGTGGACTGCCGACAGGGGTTTGACGTTGATTCAGTAGTCGTTTCAAAAAGCTATGCATTTGTGACATCGCAAGTGGGAGTGTCCACCCAGATGTAGGATGGATGGACGACTAGCCTACCAGTTGGTATAGTCTGCTGGGACAATCCCTCTTGTGATGTCACTATAGGGTACGTTTTTTGTATATGCTTCTTATTTCTTACATGCTGTGGTCAACTGTGAATTTGTTTTTGAAAGGCTTGATTTATATTTCGGGACTTATTGGACACTTTTATCATTCAAAGCAACACAAGTGAATGTGAGAACAAAGAATTGGAGCAGTTACCAAAAATACGTGCCGTAGCACTAGAAATGGAAATACAGAACTAGGTTAAGTATAAAAGCTAAAATCATCAAAGGACACAAGTCATGAGATGGTTCCGCAGAAGAGGTGGGTCTTTAGATGTTTTTTTAAGTACACAGCCCTTCAATTCTGCTTCACTTCTTTTTAAAAAGCGTCAAGCTTTTAAAGCAGGCTTCAAACGAAAATATTTGAGCGGATAACAATGAATAGATTTAAGAGTATGGTTGATTTGAGATCAAATCCCTCATGAGGGAATAAATCAAACCAAGACGAATGACACATTCCCTTTTCTTCATGGTTAATCTCAAGTTTCAAAACAGTTATATTATATCCAGACAATACACTCTGAGGCAACAACAAACGGTGTGGTCTAGAAGTCATGGAGTCCACTGGTTTTAGCATTGTTAACTCACACCACCGCGCTGGCTTGAGTTTATGTCTCACATGAGTTTGATAGCAAAGCTGTTTTTGAATCCATCAGAAAGAGTTAGTTTCGGGTTCTGCCAACCACAAACAAACAGACTAGGATAGTCTATTGGCATCCTTGAGAGCAAAATGCCAAAACTTCTTCCGAGTTAGTCATTGTTGTTTTGGATAAATGAGACTGCTAAAATAAAATAAATAGTACGACAAAAACAATGGGGTGTTTCGTTATCTGAACTTGAACCATGCTGTGTCCATTGCTCAGGTGACCTGTTACTGCAGGTAATCCAGAGTCACTGAGTACGTCCTGGGATCCAGCAGTTCTTCTATGTTATAGTAGAACCTCTGATCCAGCAGTCCTACTGTGTTATAGCAGAGCTTCTTGGGAGAGTTGGCAAAGAGCCTGGGCTGGTAACAAACAACTGCAAGGGGCGGAGTTACGTCTCGTTTCCTGTTTTGTGACGGAAATATTATACCGAAGAAAACAATTTGTGGGAGTGGATGAAGCTTTCAGAAGGGGTTTTTTCTCGGAAGTATTTATACAGCGGCCACTCGACAAAAGTATCGGTTTGAAACCTTTAAAGTCCCTTTTTATTTTACGTTTTACTACTGCCGGTGCAAGCTTTTGCTGGCCAATTACGTGGTTACACATCAGTGCCCCCGGAACACTGTTTGGCAAAAACAAACGAGGGAAACGCCCCCATTCACCCAGCTGTGAGCGCGGCTGCCGTCAGACTGTGTTGTGTTTCCCAGGCCGGGTCCTACCTGTTGGGGAAGTGGGTGGGCACCTGCACCACCTCACCGATGGCGTCTGGGTTGGTGCGCGCCACGGTGCAGATATCCAGACTGCTGTAACAATCCTCCTGCACCTACAGCCCACACACACACACACGTACACACACGCACACACACACACACACACACACACACACAAACACACACACACAGCTAATTGTACACAACTATAGCACACAATAAACCACCCGCTATACATACAAACACCTCCATATATAGCACACAAACAACCATCTCGTTATACATAACTATACAGCATAAACACGCTTAGCTGTTTATAAAGTTAGTACCTCTATCACACCGACAAACCACTCTCATTATACATAAATGTGACACGCAAACACTCATCAGACATGCCCAGAGCACACAAACACACTCAACAACACACAGTCATGCCATTAGACATACCTTTGGTACACCACATACCCAACCATTAACAATTACTATAGCACAGAAACAGATGCAAACTTTACACACACACACACACACACACACACACACACACACACACACACACACACACACACACACACACACACACACACACACACACACACACACACACACACACACACACACACACACACACACACACATCTGGGCCTAACAAACAGAAAACTCATTGCATTTGCATTTGGGTGTTTTTGTGTGAGTACTCGTGCTTGTGTCTGCATTTATATGCGTGAGTGCATCTGAGTGTGTGTGTGTGTGTACATGTGTGTGCATGCATGTGTGTGTGCGTGCAGGTGTGCTGCCGTGTGTGTGTGTGTGAGTGCATATGTGTGTGTGTGTGTTGTGTGTGTGCGTGTGTGTGCGTGCGTGCGTGTGTGTGTGTGCGTGCGTGCGTGTGTGTGTGTGTGTGTATACCTCTGCGATCATCCTCTGGAAGACGTTACACCGCCGGATGGTCTGGAACACTTTAGCTGTGACTCCCTGAGCGATGCAACGCAGGCTGTCCTTCACAAAGGTCTTACCCTGAACAGGAAACACACCAATAACAAGAGTTTAACCCTGGTCAAGAAACACAACCATACACTGTTTTACGACTGTATAATCCCACAAAGTTCTGACTAGAAACACAACAATCACAGGGTTTTACCGCCTGTATAATAACACAATGCTCATACACAAGAATGGCAAAAGAACCCAGCTCAACGACATAACACAAAGCTTGCCCACCAGCAAGAGTAAAACAGTAATAAACAGGGTTCTGCACTGCAAACATATATCATAATAATACACTGTACATTACCCTGTATAATTGCCTGCAGAATAACACAATAAGCATTGTGTTTACCCTGTAATATTACCATATATTGGGTCTTACCCCGTGCGCAAAGACAGACAGACAGACAGACAGACAGACAGACAGACAGACAGACAGACAGACAGACAGACAGACAGACAGGCAGACAGGCAGACAGACAGACAGACAGACAGACAGACAGACAGACAGACAGACAGACAGACAGACAGACAGACAGACAGACAGACAGACAGACAGACAGACAGTCAGACCTGCGTGTTGAAGGTGGCTGCTGTCTGTAGGAAGAGCTGGCAGATGTCGTGCATGCCATCGGTGTCGCAGGTGGAGTTCTCGAGGCAGGCGAACACCCCGCATCCCACCGCCACCGCGCCGTTCAGACACTTGGCCACATCGTCTGCACACCGAGACACAGGGAAACGAGCATGCGCGTCATTTAAGACTCACGATCGACAACAATATTGATTGCGGTCTCTCTTGAAACTTTTTTTATTTGACTGCTGCTCTCCGGCCAAGGAAAAAATAAATAAATAAACGTTAGAGGATTTGACTTGATTTAAAGCAGTTTTTTTTTTTTTTTACATTGATGAAAATAGATGTCTTTTTTCATTTATGTTTTTTTAAAAAGGCATTTGTATGGCACTGTCTAGGCTACTGGCCATCTCGGTGCAACTAGCTTACTAACAACTTTTTGAAAAAGTAAAAAGGACGGTACTCACTCGGGCTGTTGGCGGAGAAGCGGGCTCGACGAGGTGAGGACTCCACCGGAGCTGGGCTGAACTCGAAGCCAGCAGCCGTCACTACCAAGAGGAACACCAGACCGCACTGTGCCAACATGTTCACTGACTGGATGAGATGCTCGTCTTGCTGTTGTTGTTGCTGTGTGTGTATGTGTTGTTCTTGCTTGTCTAGATGCAGACCCTCTCTCCTCTATTTATGTGTGAAGTTTTCATGGTCGATTTGAGTAGTCGGTCATCGTCACTCGTGACCGTCCAATCAGAACGCGGAATCTCCTTGCAGCGCGGCGTTAATTCCGTCTGACGGAAATAGCCGGAGCGCGCTAATTGAATATTTCCACTCGTCTAATCAATTCATGACGTTGACATTTTAAACAAGGTTGACGTGCAGCAGAATTATTAACGAGATAGGTAGATTCCACGGTAGGCTTATGCATTGACATAGTTTGGGTTGGAAACTTCTAAAATTAATAAATTATATATTGTTAATATATTTGTTTCATTTTCATATTGTTTAGCAGGTTTAATTAGACATTACAACGTGAAAAAAAATCAGTATGCGTTTAACTTTTTCTAAAAATAGCAAGGCCTCGTGGAAGTTGGAAACGCATATAGGTGAGAACCATTCAGGTCACGTAGGCCGGCCTTCTTCCGTGCTCGGTCGTGTAGAAAGGCTGATCAGTGAACACAGATATCCAACGGGTCCTGATGAACCTCAGTCGAGGCCACCATGGTCCACAATAATTCACCTCTCAGCTCTCAGTCTCAAACTTCCAGCGGTCAGATTTAATTTCGTTTCCCTTCTTGACCTTTTGTCAACAATACTTTTTTGTGTTGGACCAGTGGGAAATAAATAAATAAATATTTTGGATTAAAAAAGCAAAACACCAGGTAGGCTGTATAATATTGGGATAAAAAGATGGCCTCTTTTGCTTTCTCAAATGGCTACTCTTACTAATATTATGCTCTCAAAGAGAATTTCATTTCATTAGGATCGTAACAAATCTCAAAAGTCCCCAAAGCAACAGAACCCTTCAGAAACCAATTATGATTGTTCTACATCACAACGTTTTTTCTGCAGTTCATGACAAAAAAATCATGTTATTTTGCCCGCCTGTTGATTTAAGTAAATATTGATTGATATAAACATTACCTACCATTCTGAAAACCTCTTCTACGAGTGAATATAATTCATGCAAAAATTCAATGCGAAAAACCATAGTTATTTATTTTAACAATCCTGTCCATTCTAAAAAGTATCTGGCTATCAGATCCTCTCATTTTAGCAAACTACTGTCCTGAAATGGGTGTAGAGAACGGACTGTGGCGAATGTGGAAAACACGGTGTGTCCTATCAGCATGCATCTGGATGGCATTTGTTTGTGTGTGTGTGTGTGTGTGTGTGTGTGTGTGTGTGTGTGTGTGTGTGTGTGTGTGTGTGTGTGTGTGTGTGTGTGTGTGTGTGTGTGTGTGTGTGTGTGTGTGTGTGTGTGTGTGTGTGTGTGTGCGTGCATGCGTGTGTGTGTGAGGGTCCATGACTTCAGGTGGCTGGGAAACAAAAGGCTGGTTTTAAAGGCCCGGACCCGGGCTGATTAGCCCTGTGGTGGTCACTGGGCAGAGATAAGCATCACACTGCTCTAATATGGAAACAACACTGGCTTCGTTCTGATAAACTCTTCCATTGCAGGGAACTCACACATCCGATTCTTGGTGACTTTGCTTGTGTGTGTTTGTTTGTGGGATGGCCATATGGATGCTCTTCAAAACAATGCTTTCAAAACCACCAAATTTATGAAAGAAGACAGGACTAGTGGCTTGGCCATTTTTCTCTAAAGATTAACTTCACCGTTCGTTCAAAGTGCTTGGCTCCCAAGAATGTCTGTTTTATTGAGGGGAGGTCAAATTTGTAATGAAGTTAAAACCACCTCTTTGTTTTAACTCCGTTTTCTAATGTTAACCTGTACTATTACATGTATAATTATAGTAACATACAAATATATAAGTATTACCTCAATCGCCTTGCATAAAATCTCCTCCCAGAACTCAATATTAATTAATTACCAGTCTGGTCCGTACAAATAGGAGGCCACAAAATACATAAACAGACCATTCATCAGGCAGCCTTGAACAGGGCCAAATAAAGTCATGAAGACAGATTCAAAACAGCAATAAATCAGGACTCGGTTTATGATGACGCATCCTTTAATACATCAAACAAAACCGTCTCCAACCCTGTTGACCAATTTCTCCCTAAAACATCTGACAATACAAACATATCCAAGGGAAATAATGAATAGCAATGAACGCATACAACACACTTTATAACACACAGTGCTGAGAGAGCTCTTCCGTCTAGAACTCCAGGTCCCAGCCAGACTCCTCGTCCGGGGGCTCGTCGGTGTCTTCAGGGAAGTAGTCGAAGTTACTGTTGTCCAGCGGCCCGGTCACCTGACACAACAACAGATATACCTTGAGTGAGTGGGCTGTCTTCTGCCCGCTTGAATTCATTTGTTTGCCCACAAGCTGTGAAGGAAAAACCTTGAATGTGCGTTGCGTGAGTGTACTTGTTAACGTATGTGGGCAGGAACAACTCAATGTGCGATTTACGGAAAAATACATTGTTTGTTTCAGTAAAAAACCTCCTACACTGCATCCATACTGCTGCCTCTCCAGTCAGGTTTTTAGAAACACATGCAGGAAAAAGTAGGACAAAACCGGCGCCTTGAATTGACCTCAATCTGCCCACTTACTCCGATTCAGCCCTTGAACAATAGAAGAGCCCAGTTAAACGAGAACTGATGAATAGTCGGCAAGACAGTTGTTGTGTGGTTGTTGGTTGCTGGTAGTGTGTTGTCATGGCGACCGCAGCATACTCACAGTGGGGGTGTAGGGGGAGTCTATGGTCCCCTGGCGGAGCCCCTCCCAGTTGAATCCCTCAAACCACCTGAAGGAAGAGTTACCATGACAACACGTCCATCCATCCAGAGGTTGGAGTTCTGCACACTGTGTGTGTGTGTGTTTTTGTCTGTGTGTGTGTGTGTGTGTGTGTGTGTGTGTGTGTGTGTGTGTGTGTGTGTGTGTGTGTGTGTGTGTGTGTGTGTGTGTGTGTGTGTGTGTGTGTGTGTGTGTGTGTGTGTGTGTGTGTTTGTGTGGCTACGTGTGGGTGTATGTGTGTGTGGTTATGTGTGTGTGTGTGTGTCGGTGTGTCTCACTTGTGTTTCTGAATGTCCTTCACCCCGTTCTTCTGGTTCCCCAGACGCTCAGATGGGTTGTCCCTTGAACACACACACACACACACACGCGCCCACGCACACACAAATAAAACAACAACACAATCACACGTGAATACAGAGCATGAGTCGTTGGCATTTATTCTGTTGTGTAGCTGGTGGTGTTAGTGAGGATTGATTTGTGGTAAGTTATTAGTGGTTAGTGGTTGACGGTTAACAGTCAGTGATTAGCGGTTAGTATTTAGTGGTGAGCGACAAGTGGTTAGTGGTTAGTGATTAGTAGTTAGCGGCTAGAGATTAGTGGTTAGGGATATGTGATTCGGGATAAGCGGCTTGGGGACAGAAGTAAGTCATTTGTCGTTAGCAGTTAGCGGTTAGCGGGGAGCAATTAGCGGTTAGCAGTTTGGATGAGTGTGTGTCACCTGCACAGACGCTTGATGAGGTTGGCAGCACTCTTGGTGATCTTCTTGGGGAACTCAACCATGTCGATGCCTCTCAGGATGATGTTGTACGTCTTCATGGGGTCGGAACCCGAGAACGGGGGGCTGCGAGGGGATAAGGTCCTTATCATTCGTGTTGATCCCTAATCAATTCATGTTTTCTATCTGTATCTATTAGTGGCTGTACTTCGTTGTGTCTTTCCATCCATCGATCTGTGTCCGTCTCTCTTGCTATGTAGATATCTAGCCTTCTAGCTATATGCTGACCTTCCCTGTCTCCCTCCCTCCCTGTCTCCCTCCCCCCTCCCTCAATCCCCTCTCCCCCCCCCCACCCCCCCCCTCCTTCCCTCCCATCTCTCTCCTGCCCTCCCTCCCTCCCTCCCTCCCTCCCTCCCTCTCCCCCCCCCCCCCCTCCCTCCCCCCCCCCACTACCTGCCACTCAGCAGCTCGAAGATGAGGATCCCGAGGGACCAGCAGTCGGCCGAGCTGTCGTGGCCCTTGTTCAGGATGATCTCGGGGGCCACGTACTCCGGGGTACCGCAGAACGTCCAGGTCTTCTTACCCAGACCCACCTTCTTAGCGAAGCCAAAGTCCACCTGAGGGGGGAGGGATCCAAGATCCAATCAAGGTGCTCTATGGTCATATGCACAACAATTAGAAGCAACAATTAGGAGCAGTCGCTGGCAATGAAATTGTCTAACAGTGCAATATAAAAATAAAAGTATAAGAGAAACACAAGCAAGAGAGCTGAGACCTAAATAGAAAAAAATAATAATAAACTACAATACTGGAGTGGAATAAAACAGGTGTGAAATATAAACAGACATTATTATACAGATGTCGACTGGTATGAGGTGGCATAGTGGTGAGATAAGTAGCTCAGGAGTTCAACGGTCTCATGGCCTGTGGGACGAAACTGTCCAGTTTCGTCCCACAGGCGGGAGAGTGTCAGGGTTGAGGCCAGCCATCTTGGATTCTCCCGATCAGCATTCCACGGGGTCCTTCTGGACAAAGCAGGTCTTTGACTGCACATAATGAATATATCATGTTTAATAGGGTATCTACATAAGATATACATCTACATTCTGGTCCGCACCCAGGCTCAATATACAGGTAGTTGTCATAGTAACGCGAGTCGCGACAAAGGGCTTATACTTCACATCAGCTATGCGATAAAGAGATAGTTGTGTCTTCCTGATTCATGGTGAAGGCCGTGTGAGTTACCAGATGAATACAATTCAACCACTGTTTCAGGGGTTATGAAGGAATGCAGGTTAGTCTTGTGGATAAGGTGTTCAACTCCCAACAGAGAGGCACTAGGTTTGATCCCCAGTGACAGCAGACTTTGCTGTACTTTGCTCGTCTGCTCCTTGTTAAAATGTTTCTGAATTCAATGTCGTTCTCTTTGGAGTAAAGCATCTGCCAGGTATTCAAGATTTGACTAGAAAATAGAAGTAATTTTATTATCTCATAATTTTCATGAATCAGTGTTCCTTTGTGCTGTGTGTTGGCGTGCGGTTGCCATGGTACCAGCTTGGCGTAGCCGCGCTGGTCCAGGATGATGTTCTCGGGCTTGAGGTCCCGGTAGATGATCCCCCTGCACTGGAGGAAGGCCAGCGCCTCGATCACGCAGCCCGTGTAGAACCGCGTGGTGCCATCGTCAAACGAACCCCTGATGGCAGACGAGGCACGTGAACACACATGGGAACAGACACACATATACACACACAACGCACACATGGATGAATACACACATGCACACACACACGGATGAATGTACACATACACACAAACACACACAC
Organism: Melanogrammus aeglefinus; assembly: GCA_900291075.1. Classification (NCBI taxonomy): domain Eukaryota; kingdom Metazoa; phylum Chordata; class Actinopteri; order Gadiformes; family Gadidae; genus Melanogrammus; species Melanogrammus aeglefinus. Next base: position 54,932 of record OLKM01000045.1, read on the forward strand.
ACACACACACACACACACACACAAATGCACACGCACGCACGGGTGAATATAAGCACACGAACACATACACAAGAATGAATATACACATGCAGACACGCACACAGACACACACATGGATGAATATACACAAACACACATGGATGAATATACAGACACACACACACACACACACACATGGATGAATATAAACACGCACACACGAATGAATATACACAAACATAAAAGTGTCAAACACACTCAAATACATACAAATAAAAATACCCCGAAATATGCACTACACATATACACACACCCACACATCACATTCAATAAAATAAACCAGGCTCAACCACACAAACACACACACACACACACACACACACACACACACACACACACACACACACACACACACACACACACACACACACACACACACACACACACACACACACACACACACACACACACACACACACACACACACACACACACACACACACACACAGGCCTACCTGTCTCTGAGCAGTGACCACAGCTCTCCTCCCAGACAGGATTCCAGCAGCATGTAGAGGTACTTTGAGTCCCTGAAGGTGCGGTACAGCCTACACAACACAACACAACACAACAAGGCTTATATAAAGTGTCTCTGAGGATCAGGTACAGGCTACAGAAAACAACACAAGCAAGGCATATATAAAGAGTCCTTGAAAGTGCGGTACAGCCTACACAACACAACACAATGCAAAACAACACAACAAGGCTTATATAAAGAGTCTTTGAAGGTTCTGACCTGGTGGTCCCAGCCCTGACCACCTCCCCTCCTAGCCCCCCAACCTGACCTGGTGGTCCCAGCCCTGACCTCCCCTCCTAGCCCCCCACCCTGACCTGGTGGTCCCAGCCCTGACCTCCCCTCCTAGCCCCCCACCCTGACCTGGTGGTCCCAGCCCTGACCTCCCCTCCTAGCCCCCCACCCTGACCTGGTGGTCCCAGCCCTGACCTCCCCTCCTAGCCGCCCAACCTGACCTGACGGTGAAGGGACTGTGGGCCTCCTTCATGATGCGTCTCTCAGACAGGATGTGGTCCTGCTGGCTAGTGTCCAGGATGTGTCTCTTCTTCAGCACCTTCATCGCAAACGAACGGCTACTGTCGCTCTTCAACTGCACCTGGTCACACACACGTATATATATATATATATATATACACGGTATACACATCCCCCACACGCACACACACAAACACACATATGCAAAACACACACACGTACACATACACCCATATCATGCACATGTAGACATCCCACACACGCACGCACGGATGTAAACACAACACACACACAAACACAAATACTCACACATCACATACATGTTAACACAAACACGCACACAAACATACGGATAAATACACACGCACACATGAACTACGCAAGACATATTTTAATTTTCCTACATTTTTCATATCCCATAACCCCCATTTTTGCGTTTGACTGTCAGGTGTCTAATAGCTATGGTGTGATCTCATCTTATCAGCGTTGTCACAGACCAGCTCCACGCGGCTGTAGCCACCCCATCCCAAGGGTGCAGATGACGTTGAAGTCATTGAGAGACACGCTGGAGAAGTACACCTCCTCAGCCTCCACCCTACAAACAACAACAACAATAGATACGCTTTTATTGTGGTAAAGCTGATCCGAATCAAAAGGCTTTTTACATTAACATTAACATTGCTAGTGTTCATATTGTGAAGGTCAATGTTCTGTATTTCAGTTTTTTAATCATCGAAATTGTGTTTGTATTTGTTTTTGTTCATTTCGACTACGGTCCTGTTATTTCTGCTGTGACCCCCAAATGTCATCACTGTGATTAAGAATAAAAGGCCCTCCGTCTTATCTCATCTTCCATGCTGATCCTTTGTTAAACGTATGTAAATATGTTAATCAATGCGTGAGAACGCGAGGCCCCAGCGAAGTGGTGCTTGTGACTTACTTTGCCTTGAGCTCGTCGCTGTCGTACTGCGTGTTGTTCGCCTCTTCCAGACCGCCAATGAGCTGTTTGAACGTACTGCAAGAAAACACACAACACAGGAAGCAAAGCTGACTCAAATCAGACACTTTCCTCCCTTTTTTCTCTTAACTGGAATCTCAAGACTCATTTAATAGGAACAGGAACACGACCACAGACACACTTTACACAGTGCTACAAACAATCAACATATCACCAAATGGTGTGTTTTGGGAAATGAGTTGGCCATTGTGAGGATGTGTTTCTTTTAAGTTTTGGGTTGTGTTTCTCAGGAAGTGACTCACTCTCGATCGATGACCAGGCAGGTGACGTCACCCACAGCGGTGACGCTGGCCATTCGGACGTCCTCGCTGAGGTGGAAAGGGGAAAGAGAGAGACAAGAAGAAGAGACGGTTTTACACATAAACATTTACATTTACATATTTATTACTGGAAAACTGTAACCATCTGTTATTCACCAGAGGTACGTTTGCCCTACGTTTTAGGCTATAATGATGGACTGTGCATTAGAACAAAGCCTTGTCTCATTGCATAGTGAATGGAAGATCTGCATCAACATCATAAATCACACCCCCAGCACATGATGGATGCAGTATGTTAGAGCGGTAGTATATATACATTGGTCTGGTTTCATTTTTTAGAAGTTGTTGTTTACCCTTTGAGGGCCTGCTCCCCGAACCACTCTCCCTTGGACAGCGTGTTCAGATACACCAGTTCCTCGCTCACAGAGTTCTGCTGGCTCACCTTGACCTGGAAAACACACAACACACAACACGTGATACACAATACACAACAGGCAAATCGCAACACACAACACATAACAGGCGACACGCAACAGGCAACAGGCGACACACAACACGCAACACACAACACACCCAGTCATGTTAACCACATACTGTATCGGTACATGTATACATTTAACTATTAAGCATTATTATAGATATCATTTTTTTAAACTAGATTTTAAAGAGAATTCATTAAAATTTTCAATTAACTTTTAAGGAAAAGTTTCCAATATCCAGAGATTCGATCAGCAGGATGGTTTTGTAAAAGAGCAGGCAGGGGTTTGAACCACACGTGGCTGCAGAGATGGTGCAGCCCAACTTTGAATAAAAGTCTGTTCAACATGTAGTCGTATTTCATCATGTCGATAAGCAACTGCTCCTCCTCTTCCGCACCTGTCCTTCACTGATGATGAAGAAGGTATCGCCAGTGGCGCCCTGGCGGATGATGTAATCACCATCGCTGTAATGAGTCTGAGATGAGAGGGAGAGAGAGAGAGACAGGGAGGGAGGGAGAGAGAGAGAGAGAGAGAGAGAGAGAGAGAGAGAGAGAGAGAAGAGAGAGGGAGAGAGAGAGGAGAGAGAGAGAGGAGAGGAGAGAGAGAGAGAGAGAGAGAGAGAGAGAGAGAGAGAGAGAGAGAGAGAGAGAGAGAGAGAGAGAGAGAGAGAGAGAGAGAGAGAGAGAGAGAGAGAGAGAGAGAGAGAGAGAGAGAGAGAGAGAGAGAGAGAGAGAGAGAGAGACAGAGACATTGGTAGAGAGAGATAAGGAGGGAGAGCGAGGAAGTCAGGAAAGAGAGATAAAAAACATAAAAAGGGCCTATGTCTTCTTTTTAATATAGAAGAACAATAATATTGCATAGGTAGGGAAATGGAAATGCTACTTTTACAATCTCCTAGTGTGTGATTCTGTAATAAATATATGGGTGCCTTTGTGTGTACGTATCTTTGTGTGTTTGAGCATGCACGCGTGTTTGTGTCTGTGTGTGTGTGTTTGCATGCGTCTCACCTCCTCCAGAACATCGGCCAGTTTGCTGAGGACATCCACAGGCTGGGCCTGCAGGGAGGGAACACTGCAGGGGCAGACGGAGGTCAGTGATTGGTGGACACATTCAAACACGCTGTTCTCCTCAGCGTGTATTTTAACAATCCCGTTAGGTGGTTCTCAATCTGTGGGTCGGGAGCCCATGCAGGGTCGTGTTAGTTGGGGTCCTGTGGGAATCCCGCGTGAGAAGCTATGGATTAATATTGAATGATCAAATGTAAGGGGCATTCGTTGAATTTAAAACGGTTTACCAAAGCCCTGTGAAAGCCTTGTTAACACAAACAGTAGTATCCGCTACTTAGCGTAGGCAGAGGATTTGCAAACATTGACACTAACGAGACCATTACATTCCCACCAATTGTGGGGTTAAAAAAAACGAGAAAACACACTGAAACTGAAATATGTAAAAGTTGGAGCAGCGAGTATTCTGTATACCTACACCCTCAAAAGGTTCAAAAGTTAAAAAAGAGAACGGCTGGTTCTGTTCATTAAAAAGGCTGTAGGCGTGATTCAAGAGCAGCGATTTGAGTGTAACCTGTTCTCTGTCTGCTATTAGTGAGTGAAATGCTCTGTTTGAATATGAATCTTTGACTGTGCCTGTCCTCTGCATTACATTTAAGCCCGCCCCCACGTCATTTCTTGCCATCGGGTCAACTCCTCTCTGATTGGTTCCGGGAACTCATCTTGCCTGTCAATCACAGGGGCCGAATGCCACACTTGTCAATGGAGGAGAACAGAAGGACGGTAAGGAGGGAGCCAGAGAGGGACATTATGTTTTTTGGGATGGTTTATTTCTCAATCTTGCTCTCTTCTGCCCTCTGCTTCGGATGTTCGTCTATTTTCTAGCTAATCTCACCTAGAAAAGCATTCATTTATATTAATTACTACAAATTAATCCTAATCAATTATGAATTGATGAATTGGGTCTACCTGCGCAGGAACTCCATGTACTGGGAGTGTTTGATGAGTCCAGTCCTCATCATGATGGTCTGGAACACCTGTCTGTCTATCGCCCACAGCTTGATGTCCGTCAGGGCTGGAGACCCAAACGCAGGTGGACAGACGGACGGATAAACGGACAGACAGACAGACGGATGCAGACAGAAGCCAAACGAACAAAAGCCACACAGAGAGACAGATGTCATCTTTAACCCTGAATCTCTCTTTTGTTCTCTGAATAACCAAATAACTTTTCTCTGATTTCTGATACACACAATGAGCATGTCTGCCCCATCACCATCACAC
>OLKM01000045.1:65000-177500 GCA_900291075.1 Melanogrammus aeglefinus
TAGTTGTATGAAAGGCTGCAAATAAAACGAAACCATTGAGGTAGAACAGTTTTGACATTATATATAGATATATAAAATGAGTACATTGCGTTTAATTATTTTTTTAAGCAACCTATATCACATCGGTATAATTTCATCGAATGTGCTTCTGTCAATCAACAGCTGCGTCTACCCCTTTCTGATGCCACAATGGCGGCGCCCGGCAGTGTACAGAACGAGCCGGGGAAGCTGGAATTGTATCCTTTTATACCTTTCCATATTCTATATTTGATACAGAATTAATGAGGTACATTATCTAATCCAAACGCGCTCGCATACGTGCTTTGAATTAATACTATGAATGAAGCAGGATAATGAGTGCGGTCTGTATTGATTTCGATCGCATGGCATCTTTGGATTGGGGTTTGTTTTGGTGTTCAACGCATTGCTGTCACTAAACATTATTCCTTATCATTGGGTTATATGTTTTTGGAAAACCTCAAAAAGCGTTAAATATGATATAGTTAGATGTTATCCATCCCGAGTTATTAGATGATGAGAATAATTGTTTTATTTAGTTGAGGTTCTGTGTATTTATCTTTCGCTTGTGTATTCCGTCTCTGTGTTGTTGGTCATTGATATTATATCTTCCTGTGTTATTGTATTTTTCTAGATCATATAGGGCCTACTATGAAAAACAGACGATTACAATGAGTTATGGTTTACCTGGACCTTGGAGCTAGTTGTTTATATCATCAAAATAATTTCCCCACACACTTTCTTGAAAGGATATGGTATTACTCTGTATAAACATATGCTATGAACAGAATAATCCAGAATAACGTTTTTATTGAGGAGAACAACCACAATTATTCTACCTAAAGTCCTTGTCCTTAACCAATCTTCAGTGCTTTAGATGTTCCTTTCCCTTCGTCCCGGGAAGCCTCCATCGCTCTCCAGTCTCTGTCGCCCGACCGAGAGCCGCGGAAAGGGGGCATCAGCAAGATACTTACGTTGTCCGGAAGTACTCTCTCTGTGTAAGCCCCGATTTCCATAAACACATTATCGTTGCAAATAACCCATGCATTGGTATATTTTATTCATGCATATACATTTGATCAGCAAATCTTCTGTGTTCTTTCTATGTTTTATTATGTTGCTTTTTATTTTTATAATAAAAGACAAGACACAAAGATCTGTATAAATATGTATTATTTATTGTACTCTTGTTAAAATCCTGGTTTAAGGAGGTGGACGGCAGACGAAGCCCGGATTCTGCGTGTGTCTGTGGGGGCGTTCATGGACAACCTGTCCCTGGTCCTGGAGACCATGGAGATGTTCGGACCCCCGCTGCCACAGTCATGATCTCAAGGAGGTGATGTCACCACCGCTCAATGGCATCACAAGGGAGGCACCCAACCACATGTCACCACAAAGGGGTGTCCATCAACAATGTCATCACAAAGGGTCCTCCCACGATAATTACATCATAAAGGAGACTCGGTTTATGATGTCAGCACAAGGATGACGTCATCACCAAGGAGACACGGTTGATTATGTCATCGTACAGCAGCCTCCAACAGTGATGTTGTCACATAGTACTCTTTGTTTTCAACGATTATTGGATAATCAAATCTCTTCCCTATTCTTTTTTTTATTGAAAACATGTACATACATTTATCTCTCCTAAAGGTGAATAAAAGGGTTAGATGATATCGGTTTACTGAACTGATATACTGGGGAGACGGGGGGGTTAAGATTCCAATCATAAAGTCTGTCTCTGTGATGCAATTGCAGGAGATTTGTATCGTGACTTCTTATCAAGAAATAAAGTTTATTTTTGAAGTTATAATTTCTGGATTCAACCATGAACCTGAAAAGATAAAACACTTTTGATTACAGGAGTGAAGAAAAGAGTGAACTGATAGGATCATACATTCAAAAAAACGAAAAGTAGAACATTTAAGTCAAGGCATACAATATTTCAGATAAAATGATCAATTGAATTTTAGTGATATTTAACTAAATCCATTTTAGTTCATTAATTCACTGTTTAGCGAGGTTTGAGTTATTGGAGCGACAAAAAAAGATATTGCCGACCATCGTCCTCAGCAGGGAAGTTAGCATTACCTAGCGTTAGCACTCTGGCGTAAACCTTCCCCATCAAGGACAAATGAAAACAGCTGTGGTGAGGTGTAAAATCTTCATCCAGTCTTTCCATGATCAGGACTGAAGGACTGAACCGTACTAAGTCTGGAAAGCTATCCGGACTTACCTTTGTCCTTTCTGAATGTCAATAGACTTCAATCTAATAGTGTGTGTGTGTGTGTGTCAATTTGATAAATGATTGTGGTTAATCTGCCTAATATTATTTGATCTACTTCAATAAAGCTAGAAATCTTTATTCATTTGTTTATATTAAGAGAGCATAATCAGTGTGAGCTGCTGATATGGCATAAAACAGGGGTCTCCGTGGGCTTTTCCATTAGGCCTATCGGCAATAGATACCGAAGTGAAGGTCCCTCAGATAAGAGTTATTAAATGGACTATTTAATCCAAGTTAAGTAGCACAAGATGTAAGCCTACATGACACTATCACAACCCAGGTCAATATTGCTTCTGTAAATTATAGGCTACATTAGTAGGCTAATAGTGCATTTATATTATCATAGGGCATTACATCCTTACATAGTGTATAGATTACACACTGTGCCTTTTGGTCATTTTGTTATATCGCTCATTATATTTGCCCCAGCCCTTGCATTTGCTGCAGCTGACCAGTATGAGATCTTGACACATTTTCTCAGACGAATCCTCCAGACATTGACAGTGTCCGTGTGATGTAATTCCAGCAGAACAAACACCTCAGAAATCAGAAGAACAGAGTAGACATAACAGATATTAATAGTTATTTAATTGTAAGGACTATTGACTTGCAAGTATGGCAAATAGCGAATCAACAGAAATGTGTTGTGTCTAAAGATGTTGCAGTAAACATATTACCGGAGAACCAACTAAATACTTTGGACCGGGACAAGGTCACAGATGAAGACACTTCTTTGCACAGAGACTAACACACTCGTACATGACACCCACGGTCACGGATCAGTCCACTTAACACAGCAGCTGCATCCTATATCACCTATGATGCGGATTAGCATTCTCCAAATGCTCCAAGGCTATATGTAATGGAGGTCAATCAATGACATGCGTTGACTTTTCTTTGCGTTCAAGTGTTATTTATTCAAGCGCACTAAGTGCACTTTCCTGTTTTCATGACCAGAGGCTCAGCGGGAAAAAAAAATCATAATCATTAGGCCTTCATCTAGTAGGCCTACACACACTACACTTGACACAAAAAGATGCAACGTTTATTATGTAAAGTATTGTGTAAGTATTATGTCACTGCTGCCAGTGGTGAGTTATGTAGCTCACAGTACATTGTGTGAATAGCACAGGAGTGAGAATACAGGCTATTATCAGATTTCCTATTGTCTTTGCTCTTACACTTATATATTGGGTTGAATAGAAACTTTTTTGAATAACTCTAGTAAGTCAGAGCTCTCTGCTGCTGTCAATATAAAATGGATTATTATGAAATGTAAGGTTGGAAGGTTTTTACACATGACAACTTTTTATGATTTGGCCAATCTTAGGGTTAGGGTTAGTAAAAACTTTAACAAGATGTTAAATATATGTAATACGCCAATGGATACTTGTGAGTGTGTGTGTCAGGAGTGTTTGTGGGTATGAGTGGGTGGTTGTGTGAGTGTTTATGTGTGTGTGTGTGTGTGTGTGTGTGTGTGTGTGTGTGTGTGTGTGTGTGTGTGTGTGTGTGTGTGTGTGTGTGTGTGTGTGTGTGTGTGTGTGTGTGTGTGTGTGTGTGTGTGTGTGTGTGTGTGTGTGTGTGTGTGTGTGTGTGTGTGTGTGTGTGTGTGTGTGTGTGAATGCATATGTGTGAGTGTGTGCATGTGTGTGTGTGTGTGTATGTGTGCATACGTGTGTGTGATTGTGTGTGATTATGTGTGTGTGTGTGTGTGTGTGTGTGTGTGTGTGTGTGTGTGTGTGTGTGTGTGTGTGTGTGTGTGTGTGTGTGTGATTGTGTGTGATTGTGTGTGTGTGTGTGTGTGTATTGTGTGTATTGGCTATCAGAGCTTGGGGGTGTCAAGGCTTCCACATCTTGACCTCAGTTTAAACCTCTGCTTGGCGTCAGCCCCTGAGGGAGGGCTATAAGAGAAGGCTGGGGCATCACAACACATCACAAGTTCTCAAGACCCCCATTATCTCTGGTAAGATCCTGCTTTTTTTTAATTGTAAATTTTTTAAATATATTTCATGTAATTGTTACTTGGACAATTTACCAAGAACCATGAACTACAATGCCAACTACATGAAGTAAAAATACATTAAAACATATTTGACAGATACAGAAGAGCAATAAACAGTCGTCTAGGAAGTGAGTACAGGTGAGCATTTATTTGACTTTTTCTTAGTTTTCAATTTCCTTGGTTAAAAGTTCATATTGGTTATTTCACCAAAGATGGATCTCCTTCACATGTGGACACTGCAGCATCTCAGTACCTTTTCAAAGTTAATAATTAGTCTCTGAAGTTGAAGTGACCACCATCCTCAATGCCACCTAAGTGCTGAATTCTAATGGAATGTTTTCCAATGTTATGCAATGCTATGTAATTTAATATCATTTATCGTAATGTTGTCTAATGAAATGTAAAATAATCTAGCAATAATATGCTGTAACCTAATGAGATTGAAACAAATGTTATGCACTCTAATGTGAACTAAACTGATATAAAGTAATCAAATGCTATTGAATGCCATACAATTCAGCCTAATCGATTCAAGTCTAACTCCATCCAATGTCACCCAACATAATACAATCTAATCTGAAAACAACATGACTCTCCCTCCCCCCCTTCACGCCAAAGCAGAGGCGAGACCCGACCATGAGCACGGACGCTGAGATGGCGGCCTACGGCAAGGCGGCGGTGTTCCTGCGCAAGCCGGAGAAGGAGCGCATCGAGGCCCAGACGCGGCCCTTCGACGCCAAGGCGGCGTGCTACGTGGTGGACGAGAAGGAGCTGTACCTGAAGGCCACCATCGTCAAGAGGGACAAGGACCAGGTCACCGTCAGGCTGCTCCTCGGCGAGGAGGTGGGGTACAGAGGATCCTGGTGTTTATGGTGCTTTGGGCTGGGAGCCTGCTCCACAGCGAGTATTTGGGCTGCAGCAGTCGGATCGCAGTGCTGATGGTCGTTTGGGGTTGTGTAGTTTAGGCGGTATCTAACACTTTATGTTATAAGCTGCTCCTCCGTGAGGAGGTGAGGTTCAGCGGCTAGATCCTAGTGTTCGCGGTCGTTTGGACCCTAGTGTTTATGGACATTTGGGATGTATAGTTCAGGGGTTCTCAAAGTTTGGACAGCTGAGGGCCAATTTAGGAACCCAGCATTTGACTGAGGGCCGCCGAAGGAAAAGAAATTAGGCGGGAAACGCCGTCAGCATCCCAGTGGTGAAAAAAAACATGGGGAGTGAGGTCAAGTGAGGTCTAAATCACGAAACTGAGGTTCATCCTTTTAAAGTAATATACAGTATGATTAAAACTAACAAATGTAACAGGATTTAATTGAAAGCCAGAGTCAACTTTTCTCTTTATATTTATTTTTTTAAATTAATATTGATATAATAAAAAATAAAAAGTTAACTAATTTCCCTATGTATATCTAGTAATCAGCCTTGATACACATCTATGTCCACACACCCATTGTCCTCTTGTGCTCCAGACCAGGACTGTGAAGGAGGACGACGTGTCCAGCATGAACCCTCCCAAGTATGACAAGATCGAGGACATGGCCATGATGACCTACCTCAACGAGGCGTCCGTGCTGTACAACCTCAAGGAGCGCTACGCCGCCTGGATGATCTACGTGAGGCTACGCACACACACACACGCGCGCACGCACATACATGCACGTACACATACACACGTACACACGCACGTACACATACGTGCACACAGGAACGCATGCACACACACACACACACACACACACACACACACACACACACACACACACACACACACACACACACACACACACACACACACACACACACACACACACACACACACACACACACACACACACACACACACACACACACCTGACAAACACAAATGAATGATTCATGCCACTATGCGCATCAAAGTACACAATTGACTCAATATTCTGTGTTAGGATCTGAGATACACTTTCATTGAAAAACGATAATGGAACCATGGCATGAAGAATGTTTATAAAATGCCACAATTGATTTATAGAATAAGCAAAATATTATTTAGCAAATGCTAGTTTACAATAACGACAGTATTTCATTTTTATTTGTTTGGCCTCTTCGGGAATCGAACCCCGAACCCTGGCGCATTGATTTGAGCTGGAACAGTTAGTCGATCAACAATATCACAGCATTACCGTTGGTCTCCGCTTGCTCCACAGACCTACTCAGGGTTGTTCTGCGCTACGGTGAACCCGTACAAGTGGCTCCCTGTGTACGACCAGGAAGTGGTCAACGCCTACCGGGGGAAGAAGCGCATGGAGGCTCCTCCCCACATCTTCTCCGTCTCTGATAACGCCTATCAGAACATGCTGACCGGTATGGGCTCCAGGATTGGCTGAATGGGAATCCGATTACTGTTTTCGGATTCCATGTTTTTGTGTCGTAGTTCGGATTCTGTAATCGGATTTGCTTTTTGGATTATGTCAAGGATTCTGGTTTCAGGTTCTAGAGTTGGATTCTGATGTTAAATAAACATTGTGCTTTTCTTTTAATGTTCTTCTTGTAGACAGGGAGAACCAGTCGGTCCTGATTACGTAAGTACCTCAAAGCGATGACGATATCAGACCCCCAGCCTGTGTGTGTGTGTTGGGTGCCTGAGGCCCGAGTCTTGTTTGTGCCGATATCTAGTGGAGAATCCGGTGCAGGGAAGACGGTGAACACCAAGCGGGTCATCCAGTACTTTGCAACAATTGCAGTGGCTGGAGGAGAGAAGAAGAAAGAGACTGCGGGGAAAATCCAGGTGGGATGATCTCACGTGATTCGGCCCATCACGTGAGATTTGATTCATAACGTGTGAAACAACCTCCTCAAGTCCTCAGTGTAGGGGCCTAGCAGGCAAGCAAAAACCAGGTGTTCCTCTTTATGATAACTGTGATCTGCTGGGCTTCAGGGGTCTCTTGAGGACCAGATCATTGCTGCCAACCCCCTACTGGAGGCCTACGGCAACGCCAAGACCGTGAGGAACGACAACTCCTCTCGCTTCGTAAGTATCTAGCTGCCTGTGTGTCTATGTCTCACAAATCTGACTTTAGATGACTGTCTGAAGTCTGATTGCAGAAAAGTTCATTCTGGGTGAACAGGGCATTTCACTTTATTTCGCTTCGTTTTTGTTTTGGACAAATCATTTTGCCTGAGGCAGGGATCTGTAAGCATGTAATTGGATTTGGCCAGCAGCAGTTACTAAAAAAAAAATCAAATCAACACTGTTTCACTGGCCCAAGGAGGAATGCACTTATTGAATTCTCTTCTGAAAACTTCATCCACTCTGGCAAAATAGATTTCTGAGGTAGAACATCTCTGTAACTAAGCAGGGCCCAAGGCGTGATTCCACCCCTTCCGGTTTTTGGTTTTGGGTTGTGCAGTCCCCCCCTGTAGTTCTCCAATAACATAGAAGGACTGCTTGATCCCACGTTATTCTAAATCAGACTTTTCTTTGTTCAAGTGTAACTAAACTACTAGCCCAACGATCCTAAGTTCCTGTGTTTTCTGTTGCAGGGTAAATTCATCAGGATTCACTTTGGCACCAGTGGCAAGCTGGCCAGCGCTGATATTGAGACCTGTGAGTACGTCTCACATATTAAAAAACGCATGCCCATCAATATAACTTATCTCTCAGGGTGGATTCACACAAACTGAAGTTGTTTCCGTGATACCCCTCCAGTTCCTATTATATTTCACATAGAAGCACGACTCAATTATAAGGGTTTTTGGTTCGTATTTTTCCCCACAGATCTACTGGAGAAGTCCCGCGTGACCTTTCAACTCCCAGACGAGAGGGGCTACCACATCTTCTATCAGATGATGACCAACCACATGCCTGAGCTGATCGGTACACTTCCATTATGTGCTATACGTTCTGCTACCGCCATCATAATAATTATATTTCATTACAGATATATAGTGCTTTTCAAGTAAACAAAATCGCCTTCATATAATGAGTGGTTGTGCGGGAAATCACACCTCATCATTCTTTATCATTCTTCAGTTATCACTTATGCCACTGGTGTAACATCAGTGTAACCAGTAGTGGCAGGAATGTCCATTAGTTAGGGTGCTGGACACAGGTTCAATCCCCTACTCCCAGCAAGAAGCCCAAATCCTCCCTGCTCCTTTATGACATGCATCCAAATTGACTAAGTCAACTTGATAAAATAGTGACTGAAAATCTCCACTGCTCAGCTACTCTGTGAGGAAGAGGTAAATGTGGACCACGCCCAACTCTGTCACCACCGTGCCCCCTTCTCTCCCCTTAACAGAGATGACCCTCATCACCACCAACCCCTACGACTTCCCCATGATTAGCCAGGGCCAGATCACCGTGGCCAGCATAGACGACAAGGAGGAGCTGGTGGCCACGGACGTGAGTCACCGTTCATCCATTCACTCACCCTCCGACCTTTGAAGGAGGAGGTGGTTTAGTTAATTTTAGAACAGAAGAGATCATTTGAAAAGAGTTGAAAAGAGGCTAAATTAACTGGATAGCGTCTGATGGCTCTTTTCATGTACCGTTGAACGACAATGGAAGTCTAGAGAGCTAAAAATCAACTAAATAACAAAAGACTTTCTAGTCATTCGAGCGAGTGTAAAATAAGTAGATCTATATCTAACTTTTATGTACAGCCACAAAACATCCATGAGGTACGATTAACCAACTTTTTCTTTTAAACTATCAACCTGCCAGGGACTACAGATGAAAATTAGCTTGCATAGCTAAATCTGTGGCACATTTACATGTTGAAGTCTGGTGCTCAGACAATTAAGATGCGCTGGCCCTTTTAAACAAAGGAATCTAACTTCCATAATATCCATAGCATTTTTAATAACGCATTAAACGTGTGAAAACCACCCACCATTATCTCTCGGTATCCACCCCTCCAGACGGCCATCGGCATCTTGGGTTTCACCGCGGAGGAGAAGCTGAGCATCTACAAGCTGACCGGCTCGGTCATGCACCACGGGAACATGAAGTTCAAGCAGAAACAGCGGGAGGAGCAGGCGGAGCCCGACAGCACGGACGGTCAGACCCAGAGCACAAACCCTGATCCATCTCAATGGGCAAGGACGGTCTAGTGGTCAGGGTTATTTCGACTCCCAGCCGAAAGGTTCTGCGTTCGAACCCAACCACCCCGTGACTGCTGACTCAGCTGATTCCCCCCTACCTACCGCTTCATGTCATTACAACACCCTATTTGGAACCCTCTGGTATTATACCACGTTGTAGTGTGTTGAATTACACTACATTTTTCTCATATAAATAAATAAATTGAATATAATCAAAAACGAAAGTGATGAATTTTAATGCAATGCATTCTAATCCTATGTAATGTACTATATGTAATATAATCTATTGAAATATTCAGTCTGAATTCCCCATAGGAGCGACTGCTAAATGATTCAACATAAAGGGGCGTCTTCCTTTAAAAGCAAAAAACACATCCGTTACATCCCAATGCTTTGATGTCCATCTGCAACACATTAGAAAGTGACATTTCAGATCAAAGTATCCACGGACACGACGGACCAACGGTGAACCTTCTCCTCTTTTCAGTGGCTGATAAGATCGGCTACCTGCTGGGGCTGAACTCGGCCGACATGCTGAAGGCCATGTGCTACCCGCGCGTGAAGGTCGGCAACGAGTACGTCACCAAGGGACAGACGGTACCCCAGGTGAGAGGGAGGAGGAGGAGGAGGGGGAGGAGGACAATACTGGCGGTTATGGTGATGATGATGAAGAGGATGATGATGTTTATGGTGATGAAGATGAGGATGTTTATGGTGATTATGAGGAGGTGGCTGAGGATGTTTATGGTGATGATGAATAAAATAATGTTTATGGTGATGATGATTATGATGATGAATAAAATTATGTTTATGGTGATGAGGAGGATGGTGATTATGATGAAGATAATGATTATTTTTATGGCGATGATAACGTTTATGGTGATGATGGTGATGATGGTGATGATGATGTGATGATGATGATGATGATGATGATGATGATGATGATGATGATGATGATGATGATGATGAGATGATGGTGACGATGGAAAAGCATTGACAGTAGTCATAGCACTAACAGCAGTCGTTAGTAAAGTTGTCACAATGTGTGTCACGCCTGTTTTTGCTGGTTGCCTAGGTGACCAACTCGGCGAGCGCCCTGGCCAAATCCATCTACGAGCGCATGTTCCTGTGGATGGTGGTCCGAATCAACCAGATGCTGGACACCAAGCAGCCCCGCAACTTCTTCATCGGCGTGCTGGACATCGCCGGCTTCGAGATCTTTGACGTGAGCCCCCCCCCCCCCCCCTCCCCCCTGAGAGACAAAACCAGGGCGACGTCTTCACATGTGAAACGTGGTGACCTAGTTGTGTGTGTCATCCTCCTCCAGGAGAAGTGAGACCAGGAACAAGACACAACTAGGTCAACTTTCACATTTCTGGATTCAAAATGACGGGAGAGTTGTTGACCTAGTTTTGTCGAACTTGTGATTCCTAGACAGTTGAGTGACGGTTAAATGGAGAACGATGTGTCATATTTAATCTAGTTTGGTCGAACTTCTGATTCCTAGACAGTTGAGTGACAGTTAAATGGAGAACGATGTGTCATATTTTGATCTCGTTTGGTCGAACTTCTGATTCCTAGACAGTTGAGTGACAGTTAAATGGAGAACGATGTGTCATATTTTGATCTAGTCAGATTCACGGACAGTTGAGTGACAGGCGAATAGAGAATGGCCTAGTTTGGTTTTTAGTTTTTCTACTCGTGTTTTTCCCCAGTACAACAGCATGGAGCAGCTGTGCATCAACTTCACCAATGAGAAACTGCAACAGTTCTTCAACCACCACATGTTTGTGCTGGAGCAAGAGGAGTACAAGAAGGAGGGGATCATCTGGGAGTTCATTGACTTCGGCATGGACCTGGCTGCCTGCATTGAGCTAATCGAGAAGGTACGAGGTTGTGGTCGTCGTACACGTATTCAACACACCTTGGCTTTTAGGATATCGCTAAAGGTCTGGTGAAAGAATTGCAGTCAGCAACCTCAACCCAGTTATAAGAGTTGGAACAGTGACATCATTGGTTTGGGATATTTGTTATGCATTGGTCCAAATCAGAAGGATTCTGTCAATCAATAGTCCAACTTGTGTTTGAGCAGTACTCTTTAATGAATAAAGCATAGCATGGCGGTTTCTCTCTAAATTATGGTGAATGATTCAAAACTGTTCAAATCTTGCTCATACAAACTGTAACACCTGCTACTGGTTTATTAATATTTTAAAAAGTTTTGCATCACTAGTGTCTTTAACTTTAAACGAAACTACTGCAATGGTTGCCTTGTCAAAACAATTGCTTTCTCCAGAATGACCCTGTGTCACATCGTGCATACAATAAATAAAAAGCACCCTGACTTGGAACACTTTGAATGCAGACGTTTGCATCGATTCCTTTAGGTGAAAGGCATGTGGGACCACCCAGCGCATCACACACACAATCCCCATTTCATAACGGTTACATCTCCGTCCCCCGCTCAGCCAATGGGCCTCTTCTCCATCCTGGAAGAGGAGTGCATGTTCCCCAAGGCCTCGGACACCACCTTCAAGAACAAGCTGTACGACCAGCACATGGGGAAGAACAGCGCCTTCCAGAAGCCCAAGGCCGCCAAGGGCAAGGCAGAAGCCCACTTCTCCCTGGTGCACTACGCCGGCACCGTGGACTACAACATCTGCGGCTGGCTGGATAAGAACAAGGACCCCCTCAACGACTCGGTGGTCCAGATATACCAGAAGTCCTCCTGCAAACTGCTAGGCCTGCTCTACGCTGCCGTCCCTGTGACTGAAGGTAGCGCTGGCGGCTTTGAGTTTCAGAAAGCACAATATGTGTGTATCTGGGGAGATGTATTGATAAGTGCCCTCAAGGTGTAACGTGTTGGAATGGAAACCAGTGATCACCAGTTGCAATCCGTCGGTTGTAAATGCAAATTCACCAATAAGACCACCCCTTCCTATTGGTTATTCAGAGATTGCTTTTTATTAGAACGATCGGTTGTTCCTTAACTGTTCCCTTCTCAAAATGTTGATTTATAATTCCCCTTTGCCACAGCTATACGTTCAATGGCTGTTCTGTTGTTGTTTCTGTGTAGCAGACGCCAGCAAGAAAGGGGCAAAGAAGAAGGGTGGTTCCATGCAGACGGTGTCGTCACAGTTCCGGGTGGGTTCCAAACTCTTTCTGTTTCAAACCGGTTCAGTTTCTGGTTTAAGCGTTTGAGGTAGTTTCACTCTGCCTGAAGCCACTGGGGCTAAATGACAATTAAATGATCCAATCTATTCTGATCAAATCTATTCTAATGTGATCAAATTGTATATAATCAAGTTCAAAGTGTATCCAATCTGTAATCTTAATTATTAATTGACACAATTCTCGTGTAACAGCAGCAAAAATAACAGTTCTAACCAAAAAGGACCCCCCCCACCCCACTCACTCTAACTCCAATGGGATCCAGGATAATCTCGGCAAGCTGATGACCAACCTGAGGAGCACCCACCCCCACTTCGTCCGCTGCCTGATCCCCAACGAGTCCAAGACTCCAGGTCAAACACCCCACCCACCGCACCCTGTCGATTCCCATCCCAGCGGATGTGGTCCGACCCCTGACTAACGCCTGGGCGGGGGGGGGGTTCACAGGGCTGATGGAGAACCACCTGGTGATCCACCAGCTGAGGTGTAACGGCGTGCTGGAGGGCATCCGCATCTGCAGGAAGGGCTTCCCCAGCAGGATCCCCTACGCAGACTTCAAGCAGCGGTACGGCCCCCTGACGGATGCTTTAGTCCGTCAACGGACTGGGCAGCGGCCTATTCACAGAGATGTGTCAAATCGCAGAGATATGACGTCTGAAGAGAGAGATCTTAAAATAACGTTGAAGACCTCTGATCTAAACTGTAAAGACTTAAAGGCGTCGCCTGGTTTATTTAAAGCTTTGGACTTTGGATCTAATGATATACCTGATGTATTGACATACGTCATATGAAGTCGTGGGTATGATGGCTTCCCTCTTTAATGCAGGTACAAAGTGCTGAATGCGAGCGTGATCCCGGAGGGACAGTTCATCGACAACAAGAAGGCGTCTGAGAAGCTGTTGGGCTCCATCGACGTGGACCACCAGGAGTACAAGTTCGGGCACACCAAGGTGAGCCACGAAAGGAAGGCTGTGACGACACATACTTTTTTTTCATTGCAACATTGCCCAGAATAAACCAAATATTTGATGGCCTTCATACCATCTTCCATAAATCATCTATTTATAATCATTGTGTCATGTGCATTATCCTATTTTTTTCTAATTTAAATGATATCTTGTATTAATAATTTTGTGTTCAAGTTTGGTCGCTTACAACTTATCTTTTTTTACTTTTTACATTCCCTAATACTCCCCCAATGATGAACCAGAGATCAATGTATGGAAAACGTATCGACGTCCACTCACTGGGTCAAATGTCCCTGTGACCATCCTCTCTGTGCAAGTTGGCGGGTTGATGAAGTGTGTTGGGGGCTCTGCAGGTTGGCGGGTTGATGAAGTGTGTTGGGGGCTCTGCAGGTTGGCGGGTTGATGAAGTGTGTTGGGGGCTCTGCAGGTTGGCGGGTTGATGAAGTGCGTTGGGGGCTCTGCAGGTGTTCTTCAAGGCCGGCCTGCTGGGGGTGCTAGAGGAGATGAGGGACGACAAGCTGGTCTCCCTGGTGTCCATGGTCCAGGCCCTCTGTCGCTCCTTCGTCGTCCGGAAGGAGTTCCACAAGAGATTCGAGAGGAGGTGAGGGTCGCCCCTCTCCTCCAAAACCAAGATGGAAGATATTTTATGGTTCATAAGTTACTATTTACCATTTGTTAATTTGGGAGACACTTTGATCCCTTTTTGTGTGTAAGATAAGACCCCAGACAGTAGGAGTGGTAGTTTTGCCCACAACATACATACTATACTAAGCTGTTGATATTTGCTTCACTTGTCTTATCTGACTTCATCAAGTTTCACCGAGTACCTTGAAAAGCGCCATATAAATATAGTTGTCAACAAATTAATTCAATCATAACTCAATGATATGACAATATTTTCTGACTTTGTCAAGTGTCCTTGACTACAGGGAAAAGCGCCACATAAACATATTTATCAAAACAAATGAATTCAACTGTAATTCAAGGATCAAATGATAACCATGACCCCCACGACCCCCCACTGCTCAGAGATGCCATCCTCACCATCCAGTACAACATCCGCTCCTTCATGAACGTGAAGCACTGGCCCTGGATGAAGGTCTACTACAAGATCAAGCCCCTGCTGAAGAGCGCCGAGACGGAGAAGGAGCTGGTCAGCATGAAGGAGGACTTTGAGAAGTGCAAGGCCAACCTGGCCAAGGCCGAGACCCGCAATAAGGAGCTGGAGGAGAAGCTGGTCGGTGTGCTGCAGGAGAAGAACGAGCTGCAGCTCCAGATTTCATCTGTGAGTTTAGTCTTGAGTTCACGCAAGCAGAACGATCATTGCGTTCGTTGGACTGATTAGAACCCGCTAGGTCTCTCACCAGGGAACCCCACTGTTGTCTGGGTTTGAACGAGGCGTGATTAACCAACTTTTACGGTTTTTAATCCGCCGCATATCTTGAAGAAAATTCAAAAATATCTCAGTTCTGCTTCAAAACGTTATACTTTTAAATCAGGGCTCAAATGTTTGCAGCTTCTCATTAAAAAAGGTTCGAATAAAAACATAGTTATAAAATATATCCCCACCGGTATATTTATCATTTCACCTCTTACTTCTATTTACCGGTACATTTTATTGATTGTCGTCTTTCGTATGTAAATGTTTCTCCTTTAACCTTTTAAAAAACGCTGATTGCCACCTGCACAAGACGAAAAGAGATGTACTTTTTCAAATCCTTGAAAGGAAATCCGAGGTTCATAAACGTTTTTCCTGAAGTGCTCCAGACGGCTCTTTGTGTTTGAAGGGCGCTCCAGTCAACACGTCTCGCATCGCCCCTTGATTGTAACGGTGTTACATTTACATTAAGTCAACCATGCAAGGCGACAGCCAGCTCGTCACGAGCAGTTATGGTGAGGTGTCTTGCTCAGGGGCACCTCGGCACTCAACAAGCAGGAGCCGGGGGATCGAACCAGCAACCTTCGGATTACCAGCCAACCCACTCTACCCTCCTGAGCTAAGCCTACCCATGTTGTGGCTCCCCCAGGAATCGGAGAGTCTGATGGACGCGGAAGAGCGCTGCGAGGGGCTCATCAAGAACAAGATCCAGCTGGAGGCCCGGCTGAAGGAGACCACCGAGAGACTGGAGGACGAGGAGGAGGTGAACGCAGAGCTGACCGCCAAGAAGAGGAGGCTGGAGGACGAGGGCTCGGAGCTGAAGAGGGACATCGACGACCTGGAGCTCACCCTGGCCAAGCTGGAGAAGGAGAAGCACGCCACGGAGAACAAGGTGCAGGGTGGGAGGGGGGGGGGGGGGGGGGTGTGTTGGGCGATGGGTGGACTGGGGGACAGCCTGGATGAATGCTGCTGTTGCTCATTGGTTTTGAGTCCCCGACATAAGGCTTTTAATATGTAATGCCGCGTCTCTAACCAACATTAAGGGAGAATTTTTTCTATTTTGAGTAATGACTTGGGAGAAAATAATTTAGAAATATATATAATGTATAAACATAATATTCCTTATTTTTTTAAATATATTAAAGAAAAAATCTCGGGGGGGGGGAAAGTTGTCAATAAAAAAGTAAAAAAATAAATTATTCTTAATTATTTTACAAAAATAAATGCATACACATAGATAAAAAACACAAAAAAAACACAAATAAATAAGTACACTGCTAAAACTCTGACGGTTATTCTTTGTATTCTTACCCGCTGGCAGGTTAAGAACCTGAGCGAGGAGTTGGCGAACCCAGGAGGAGAGCCTGGGGAAGCTGAGCAAGGAGAAGAGGGCCCTGCAGGAGGCCCACCAACAGACCCTGGACGACCTTCAGGTGGAGGAGGACAAGGTCAACGTCCTGACCAAGGCCAAGACCAAGCTGGAGCAGCAGGTCGACGACGTGAGTCCGGACACACTTTCAATTCTTTCTAGATTTTATCGTTTTGATACGTCCCACGATATATAAATGTGCTCACATTTGCAGTTCATGAGATACAGATAATATCAATGGAGCGTCTGTATGAAGTGACTCGATTAGATATGTTTTTATAGTTTAGACGTTAGGGATCAAGTCCCAGATGGAAGGTTGTGGGTTCAATCCCTACTGCCCCCCGCCTTGGAAGCTTCCACGAGCCAGACTTCCTGCGTATACAAGACTTGTGAACCTGTAGTGGCTGTCACTCATGTTGAACCAAGATGGCTCCTAACCGTGCTGCCTGGTTGTGTTCCCCAGCTGGAGGGCTCTCTGGAGCAGGAGAAGAAGGCCCGCATGGACCTGGAGAGAGCCAAGAGGAAGCTGGAGGGAGACCTGAAGCTGGCCCAGGAGTCCATCATGGACCTGGAGAACGACAAGCAGCAGTCTGAGGAGAAGCTCAAAAAGTAGGAAATGTTTTATAAAAAAAGTTACATTTACCAATTTAGCAGATTTTCCCATCTGGGCTAAATAAAGTACACCCGATTTGATGGATTTTGCAACTTTGGTTTCTACCTGGTACTCTTGTGAAAACTGAACCTGTGTCTTTACCAGGAGAGACTTTGAGACCAACCAGCTGATGAGCAAGGTAGAGGACGAACAGTGTCTGGGAGCACAGCTGCAGAAGAAGATCAAAGAACTGCAGGTAGAACACAGCCTTCATTTCACTGTCCTCCTTCAGTTTTTCTTTGCCTTCCCCGGCCATCCAATACTGAAAATCGTTTACAAACACATTTGGATTAGCTCGAAAAGAATTTCAAGGACTGCATGACCAAGATTCTAAACATCTGAGTGCAGAGCATAGAATTGTTAAATAGGGGTGGAGTAGATAATAGTTAGAGTCAGAACATTGCAACCACAAGGGCACTCCAACATTTCACAGAGGTGGTCCATTTCAAAGTGCGTTCTACATTCAACACTTGCCCTGAAAAACAACCACTAATTGTGATCCTTTCCTTGGGGTTCCTTGTTTCCGGGTGGTGTTCCCATCATCCCACCGCTCCATCTCCCCCCCCACCCCCACCCCCGCTTCCCACTAGGCCCGCCTGGAGGAGCTGGAGGAGGAGATGGAGGCGGAGCGGGCCGCCCGGGCCAAGGGGGAGAAGCAGCGCTGCGACCTGTCCCGGGAGCTGGAGGAGATCAGCGAGCGCCTGGAGGAGGCGGGCGGGGCCACGGCCGTGCACGCCGAGACGGGGAAGAAGCGCGAGGCGGAGGTGCAGAAGCTGCGGCGGGAGCTGGACGAGTCGACGCTGCGTCACGAGGCCACGGCGGCCGCGCTGCGCAAGAAGCAGGCGGACGGCGTGGCGGCGCTGGGCGAGCAGATCGACAACCTGCAGCGCGTCAAGCAGAAGCTGGAGAAGGAGAAGGGCGAGTTCCGCATGGAGGTGGACGACCTGGCGGGCAACATGGAGGCCCTGGCCAAAGCCAAGGTGATGAATCATTTGGGGTTTGAAGTTGCCGTCGTTCGGTGTAGGCTGTAAGGCTCTGGATTGGTTCCACGCAGGGCCGGCGCTCCCCCCGCCCCCCCCCCCGTCCTCGGAAGACCTGTCCAGGGCGCAAGTTGATTCCAAGTCGCCTAGGGCGCCGAAACGGCCAGCGCCGGGTGTCTGGTTCCACGCCTACGCAACGCATGACCACGCAGATGCTTCGACGCAGTCGTGAACCTGCTACAAGGTTCCAATATTTTTGGAGGCGCATGTCAGGCCCGCTAAGACGTAATGGGCCATAAACCCCCTTGCGTTGCGTCGACGTGGAACCGTAACTAAGCCTTTACTTGGAAGAGACCTGTTGGTATTTTTGATATGAGTTATTTTGAGCGAACTTGCTCAAGGATGGTCAACAGGTAGACTGTGAACATTGGGAATCGAACCCAAGACCTTTTGGCTGGGAGTGGAACATCTAACAGTGGACCATCCTCCCCAATCCTGTTCAAATGAATTCATCAATTGAAGTCATTAATATAGAATTGTAGCCATCCTTTCCCGCCTGACATGGATAAAGATCTCGATCTGTGTCACCTCCGTGCTGATGTTTGTTGTGTGCTCTCCCACGTTCCTCCAGAGCCACCTGGAGAAGCAGTGTCGGTCTCTGGAGGACCAGCTGTGTGAGCTGAAGGCCAAGAGCGACGAGAGCTTCCGGCAGAACCACGACCTGGGAGCTCAACGGGCCCGGCTGCTGACGGAGAACGGTGACAACAACGGCCCATTTTATTACACTTTGTCCAATGCTCGATTCTGATTGGTCCATTAATCACGGCATTCAGCGGCCTGTTACCTTTTTATAGAATAACTCTGCTATGAAAGCAGGCCGTTGTTGTGGCGGCTTTTTTCAACTTCAGATTTTTTCAGAATCTAACAGACAACAAAGATTTATTAAGGGATAATACACAGGCCTGCTATACATTATGCCTTACATATATATAGACTAATAAAACCAACATTTTCCAAGCAGCAGGGATTAATTATTGGGGGGGGGGGGTACTCTAATGACGAACAATACACACAGAAATATAAATATGAATGACATGGTTTGACATGGTAATGAGATATTTAATGAGGTAATAAAAAAAGGATCTCTTATTTTGGGCAAAATATATTTGGTCAGCTCTGGTGCCAAAAGTACCTTCCCGTGGGGATAGGATCACAGCTTAAAAACGTTCCAATCTGTCTCCCTACCTTGGGGTCGGCTGATATACGCGGGGGAGCAGGCGACGGCTTACCCATAAGCTACAGATATTCAACAAACCGTTTCGCATTTCAAACGCTTCTCTAGGATAAAGGGACCTAAAGATCCAGAGCTAAAATTGGGCTCACGGAGCAAAAGAGGTTGTGAAGCAGCCCTGACCCCCCCCCCCCCCCATGGTGTCCTGTCCTGTACCACCCTGCAGGGGAGCTCAGCCATCAGCTGGAGGAGAAGGAGTCCCTCCTGTTCCAGATGACCAGGGGCAAGCTAGCCTCCATCCAGCAGATTAGAAGAGCTGAAGAGACACACTGAGGAAGAGATCAAGGTCAGACGTCACCTCACTCGGAGCACCCTCCTATCTGGTCTGATGCCTTCAAATTTTTATTTTATCCCCAATACGGAAGGTTGCTAGTTCGATCCCCGGCTCCCCCTAGCTGATTGTTGAGGTGTCCCTGAGCAAGGCTCCTAACCCTTATTCGTCCCGACAAGCTGGCTGTCGGCAGTAGTTTGTCTATTTTGACAAAGCCTCCGATGTGTGTGTGTGTGTGTGCTGTGTACCCATTGTTTGTTCGTATGTGTTCATTGTTTCATTGATGCAAAAACTAGACAAAGAAAAAGATGAAAGAAGAAGTGTCATCCTTGTCTTCTTCTTCTTAACCCTTAGCCACTCCACCACCCTCTTAGAAATGACCATATATCCTAGAACACAACATTCACTCAATCATCCATTGACCCCATCTTTCTCCCCGGCGCTCCAGGCGAAGAACGCCCTGGCTCACAGCGTCCAGTCGGCCCGCCATGACTGTGACCTCCTGCGGGAGCAGTTTGAGGAGGAGCAGGAGGCCAGGGCGGAGCTCCAGCGGGGCATGTCAGAAGGCCAACTGCGAGGTGGCCGGCTGGAGGAGCAAGTACGAGACGGACGCCATCCAGCGCACCGAGGAGCTGGAGGAGGCCAAGTGAGTTGCTGCCGTCGCACGGTGGTGGAGGACACTGTGTTGGTGGGCACTGCGGTGCTATACACTGAACCCTGGGGCGCACGAAAGAAGGTCCCAGGGGGTACTTTTGCTTCATCATACCCACAAAAGATTATGATAAAATAATAAAACATTGACAATATATAAAATATGCAGTATATAATATTATTTTAAAAAGTATCTAGTCTCCCTTGTAGCAAGAAGCTAGCCTGGTTTAACTTATATTTTTCCTTGTAGAAAGAAGTTAGCCTAGTTTAACTTCTAGTTTCCCTTTGTAGGAAGAAGCTAGCCCAGTTTGACTTATAGTTTCCCCTTGTAAGAAGAAGCTAGCCCAGTTTAACTTTTGTTTTCCCCTTGTAGGAAGAAGCTATCCCAGTTTAACTTCTAGTTTCCCCTTGTAAGAAGAAGCTAGCCCAGTTTAACTTCTAGTTTCCACTTGTAAGAAGAAGCTAGCCCAGTTTGACTTCTAGTTTCCCCTTGTAGGAAGACGCTAGCCCATTTTAACTTCTGGTTTGCCCTTGTAGGAAGAAGCTGGCCCAGCGCCTGCAGGAGGCTGAGGAGCAGATCGAGGCGGTGAACGCTAAGTGTGCCTCCCTGGAGAAGACCAAGCAGAGACTGCATGGGGAGGTCAGAGGTCACACTTCCTGTCCATAGAACCCTTCCTTCATGTAAAATAGTCATTCCATCCAATGGTAAAATGATCAAATTAAAGTAACTCAAAAGAAGACAACAAGCAGCTCAATACATAGAAAGGGAAGACACAACCCACAACCCGCAAGACACCACAGTATAGGCCTATATCAAGTTTAATGCATATTGTTTTGAAATGTATCTGGATGGAGGAAGGGGTTAGAAAATGAATGATTGGTTAGTAGTACAGTTCCTAACCAAACTACCATGAGTGTAAGTTCATTGTGAGTGGATGTTTGTACTGCAGGTGGAGGACCTCATGACGGACCAGGAGAAGTCTAATGCGATGTCTGCCAACCTGGACAAGAAGCAAAGAAACTTTGATAAGGTAAAACGATGTTAAAATATACAAAGAATACAATACTTCTGCTACTGCTATTATAATACAACTAATACTACTATTACTATAACTAATAATAATAATAATTGTTATTAATATTACTTTTTTCAGCTTTATTTGTACCCAACAACTAAAAGTAGTCTACAAAGCGCTTCAACATAAACAATGGCGACCAAACCATTATCCCCTATTGCCTTATTCACGAAACAAGTTCAAACCAAAGCTCCTTTGCGATTCCCGCCGACTCCTCCTCGACCCAGATCCTGAGTGAGTGGAGGCAGAAGTACGAGGAGAGCCAGGCGGAGCTGGACGGGGCCCAGAAGGAGAGCCGCAGCCTCAGCACGGAGCTCTTCAGGCTGAGGAACTCCTACGAGGAGGCCCTGGAGCACCTCGAGACCCTGAAGAGGGACAACAAGAACCTGCAGCGTGGGTCCCGCCGCGCAGTCAGAGTGAATGTTGTGGCTGTCTTTGTGTACCCGAAGTGACTGGTGTTGTTGTTGTTGTTGTGGTCGTTATTCATGTGTCGTTTGGGCTAAAGTTCTGTTTATTTATTTTTCCATTTGATTTATTTTAATCAATAAAGTTATTCATTACAAATGTTTTTGCTTACGTATTTCCTTGTTCTAATTGTTTTAGATCTTTTCATATTTTTATTTTTTCCTGTAATGTTCCGGATGTATTTATTGATATATCTATGTACCCAATTATTAATGTATTCTATTAATGTGTTCTCCACCCGTACTCCACAGAGGAGATCTCTGACCTGACGGAGCAGATGGGGGAGACGGGAAAGAGCCTGCATGAGCTGGAGAAGGCCAAGAAGTCTGCCGAGACGGAGAAACACGAGATCCAGTCCGCTCTGGAGGAGGCTGAGGTCTGTGCTTGAACACATGGGGAAAATGGATTCTTTCACATTAATATCCACTCTATTCTGAGGATCATCGTATTAATAATAATATAATAATTGTAAATAAAAATGACCTGTCCCCTACTGCAGTTAACATAAAAGAGATGAATCCATACATAGTAATATTTTATAAAGTGAATTTTATAAAAGCAGGATAAAACTAAACTCTAACTATATAACTATATTATTACTCTTCTATCAACTAATCAGTCCGTTGCAAATACCTATAAATGAATGAATGCTCTAATTTATCAGGCATGAGACACTGTAAGAGTATTCAAATATATATGTTGTTTCTGTGTGATCTGATACTGAAACAGCTCCCTCCCTCCCTCCATCCATCCATCCATCCATCCATCCATCCATCCATCCATCCATCCATCCATCCATCCATCCCTCCCTCCCTCCCATCCCTCTTCCCTCCCTCTCCATCCTCATCCCTCCCTCCCTCCCTCCCTCCCTCCCTCCCTCCCTCCCTCCATCCCTCCATCCCTCCATCCCTCCATCCCTCCATCCCTCCATCCCCTCCCTCCCTCCCCTCCCCTCCCATCCCCTCCCCCTCCCCCCTCCCCTCCCCCCTCCCCCCTCCCTCCCTCCCTCCCTCCCTCCCTCCCCTCCCCCTCCCTCCCCCTCCCCTCCCTCCCTCCCTCCCTCCCTCCTCCCTCCATCCATCATCCCTCCATCCATCCATCCATCCATCCTCCATCCATCCATCCATCCATCCATCCATCCATCCATCCATCCATCCATCCATCCATCCCTCCATCCCTCCATCCATCCACTCATCCCTTTGTCCCTCCATCCATCAACCCATCCTTCACTACCCTGGGTAAGTTCACTGAGCACGAGGCCCTCGGACGCTAGTCCCTCTAGCTCTCAGTAACCCCCCCCCACCTCCTCCACCCGCAGGGCACGCTGGAGCACGAGGAGTCCAAGATCCTGCGGGCGCAGCTGGAGCTCACCCAGGTGAAGGGGGAGGTGGAGCGCAAGCTGAAGGAGCGGGAGGACGAGGTGGAGCAGGTGAGGCGCTCCAGCCAGAGGGGGATGGAGTCCATGCAGAGCACCCTGGACGCCGAGGTCCGCGGCCGCAACGACGCGCTCCGCGCCAAGAAGAAGATGGAGGGCGACCTGAACGAGATGGAGGTCCAGCTGAACCACGCCAACCGCCAGGCAGCCGAGGCCCAGAAGCAGCTCAGGAACGTCCAGGGGCAGCTCAAGGTGAGGACGCACCGTCCAGGACGTCTTCTGAATCGTCTTAACGCTGAAGGGCAGGTTATACTTAAAGGGGACATGTTCGACCACCAGGCGTGCGTGTGATTAGCCGTTTTTGGGGGCGTGTCAAACTACATTTATGGCGGGTACATGAGCCACGTTGGACATTGCTACAGTCCACTGGGTTTGCTGGTAGACTGATCTATCCAGCATATTTATATTTGACATTGATAATGGGAAGATGACGTGTATTCCTCATGAACATTCATGCTAACCTCCGGTACTAGTCTCATCATCATCATTATCGGGGGGGGGGGGGCATAAGATAGGGTGGGGCTCCCTGGGGTCTGTGTAGGTGACGTGGGGACTATTGCCTTGTCCTTGTACTTACAAAGGGCTATGCAACACTAACTTAAGGTTACAAATACACACTAAATAGGAGCTATGCAACACTGATGAAGGGCTGTACAACACTTACTGAGAGCTATGCAACACTAACTAAAGGTTATACAACACTTACTACGATCTATGCAACACTAACTAAGGGCTATACAACACTAAAGAAGTGCTATAGAAATACAATTGACTGTTCGGCTGTACAGCAGAACAGATTACTTCACCTCAAACCCAATGCAACTCCTCCCTCACACACCAAACCCCCGTCGGGTTTGACCCGGTCCAACCCCTCCCCAGGACGCCCAGCTGCACCTGGACGACGCCACGCGTGCGTCCGAGGACGCCAAGGAGCAGGCGGCCGTGGCGGACCGCCGCAACGGGCTGATGGGGGCCGAGATGGAGGAGCTGCGGGGGGCCCTGGAGCAGACGGAGAGGGCCCGCAAGGCGGCGGAGCAGGAGCTGCTGGACGCCAGCGAGAGGGCCGGGCTGCTGCACTCCCAGGTAAGCGTCTACTTATTGATTGGCTCATTTCAGGGACATTGCAGACTAATCAACTGTAAGTGGTCCAGGGTTAGCCCAAGAGGCCAGTTCACATCTGTTGACCCCTGCCAGATATTCAAAAGGCAGCCTAATATTATAGAAACACAATGAATGTATAAGAAAAGATTAAAGAACCACATTGATATCTGGGGGATATAAAAAACACGTTGCTTCAACCCATCCGCTTTTAGCGTGTGGTTAGTAGGAGATCATTTACGTTACATTTATTAAATAATAATAATAATAATAGTAATACAAATATAGCATTTAGTGTTAGAATATGTCCTTGTTTTCTTTTTATAGTTATGTTTCCATTTATATTTCACTTCGTAATTTTACTTTCATTTTATAACTGCCTGGCACAGTAATCTCCTGTGGTATTAAAAAGTACTTTCTTTTTATCTATTTACTGTATGTATATATTCTTCTATCTTTCTATTGATGTATCTATTATCTATCTATCTGTCTGTCTGTCTGTCTGTCTGTCTGTCTGTCTGTCTGTCTGTCTGTCTGTCTGTCTGTCTGTCTGTCTGTCTGTCTGTCTGTCTGTCTGTCCTGTCCTGTCTGTCTGTCTGTCCGTCCGTCTCTCTGTCCGTCGTCTCGTCGTCTGTCTATCGTCTGTCTGTCTGTCTGTCTGTCTGTCTGTCTGTCTGTCTGTCTGTCTGTCTGTCTGTCTGTCTGTCTGTCTGTCTGTCTGTCTGTCTGTCTGTCTGTCTATCCGTCTGTCTGTCCGTCTCTCTATCCGTCTGTCTATCGGTTTGTCTATCTATCCGTCTGTCGGTCTGTCTATCTGTCCGTCCGTCCGTCTCTCTATCCGTCTGTCCACCTGTCTGTCTGTCTGACGTCCATTACCTGTGCTGTCCAGAACACGGGTCTGGTGAACAGCAAGAAAAAGCTGGAGAGCGACCTGCTACAGATCCAGAGCGAGGTGGACGACGCCATCCAGGAAGCCCGCAGCGCAGAGGAGAGGGCCAAGAAGGCCATCACTGACGTAGGAGGCCTTAGTAGCTGTAGCAGGAGCAGAGGTCGTAGGATTAGGAGGAGTAGGGGGAGTAGGGGGAGTAAGGGGGAATCGTACTAATGTACATATAATAGTTTGTCCTAATACTAATAATGATGATACATTGAAAAATGCCATGTCATTTTGTTGCACATCTCAATGCTGATATAAAGTAGATACCATGATGATACTATGCCTAGTATACCATATTTGTACTTAGTATAGCTAGTATACCACTTAGTATGCCGTAGTATACCATATTTGTACTTAGTATACCTAGCATACCACTGAATATGCCTTAGTACACTTTAGTATGCCCAGTACACCAACAGGATGTGGGGTTGTGGACAGGCGGCCGTGATGGCGGAGGAGCTGAAGAAGGAGCAGGACACCAGCACCCACCTGGAGAGGATGAAGAAGAACCTGGAGGTGGCGGTGAAGGACCTGCAGCAGCGGCTGGATGAGGCCGAGAGCCTGGCCCTCAAGGGGGGCAAGAAGCAGCTCCAGAAGCTGGAGTCCAGGGTAAGGACGCCATCTACTGGCTGGACTTCCGAGTCGTTCATCCGCAATGAATGAGGTTAGATGTCATCAAAGAGCCCGGACGGTGGGGTAGCTCCGAGGTATTTAGGCCTATGCTAAGGACTCACTCTTGCGCGAGGGTCTACAGTGGTCTACTGGCGATCGAGTGTACCAGGGCAGATCACGGTGGGCCGCCGCATCGGTGGGCCGATGGGCCTTCAAACATCGGTAACGTTTTGGCTGGCCCTGATCGGTCTCTCCACTGCGCAATCTCCTGCGCTCCCAAAATGACAATCCAAACTAAGTCTCAGCGTGCAGCAGTGAGAGGGTCGCTGAACGCCATGGACTAGAGAAAGTCGAAGAGTAAAGAAGGGGCTGACGAATTTGGAGAGAAAAGGACGTAGGCATTAAAGGCCCAGGCACCCCAACCCATCGGACTGTGGTAGAAAACGGTTGCCTATCCACCATTGATTTGATGATTGGACGTTAACCTTCACCTCTTCTGGCTGCAGGTTCGAGAGCTGGAGGCTGAGCTGGACAACGAGCAGAGAACAGGGGGAGAGGCCGTCAAAGGGGTCCGCAAATACGAACGCAGAGTCAAGGAGCTCACCTACCAGGTAGGGCTGAAGAAGACACATCTGTTCTGCCTTACAATTATAAATCTCTATCAATTTCTTCCAACTCTTCCAACATTTTGCAATTGTTGTTATACTCACAACATTTCCGGTCCTCTGAAGGACGACAGTTTAACTAAACTCTTTGAATAAAACCTTTTTTATATAAATCTAACTGTTAAAAAGTCAAAGTGGTTTCCTTGGCGACAACAGAGCGAGGAGGACAAGAAGACGGTGGCCCGGCTCCAGGATCTGGTGGACAAGCTGCAGCTGAAGGTGAAGGCCTACAAGAGGCAGGCGGAGGACGCGGTGAGTCACCGACGAGGCCCCCCCAAATCCCTTCACCCCTCCAGGGGCCCTGCCCCTCCATCACTCACACGGAGAGGAGATGACTTGGGTGTCATAAATCACGGGACATTCAGGTGTCATAGCTGAAGTGCAGCACAGTAATAAGGTCATAAAACTGTAATAAATATAGGCATACGCAGAAATCTATAAAAAGAAAAAGAAAACTTATCAAGAAAAATGTTTTGGTGTAAATTGGTATTCATTTAATTGGTATCTATTTGTATAAGCTTGAAAGCGTGCATAACGGAATTAAGAAGGGGTTTTCACGCACGCACAATTTTTGTAATATAAATGTAACCACAGGATGTCAATGTGAATAGTACCCCGCGGTAAACTTCATGGCGGGGTCCATAATATTTACCACATCTGTTTACATCACGCGGCATAACAGCCATGATACGTGGATTGCAGGAGTGTCTGACTGTGTGTGCTCGTGCCCTCGTGCCTGCAGGAGGAGCAGGCCAACTGCTCCATGGTCCAAGCTGCGCAAGGTCCAACACGAGCTGGAGGAGGCCCAGGAGAGGACCGACATCGCAGAGTCCCAGGTCAACAAAATAAGAGCCAAGAGCCGCGAGACTGGAAAGGTGCGGTTCAGCTGATACCTCTTTAATATATTACAGCTCAATAAAAATAATTGGAATGATAAATAATTCCAATATCTTATACTCGTGATGGTCGAATAGTTTCTTAGTGTGATGACATGCAATTCCTCTGGGATAAGTATAAGTTTGATTTATGTGTCAAAATGATCTATCAAAAGCAATAAATAAATACTAAATAACTAAGTGAACGAATAACTACTCCAGCAATTTATTTTTAATTATGACATTTATGTTATTTTTATTTTTATCTGCAGCCCAAAGATGCTGAGTGATTCCAACGGCAGTGAAGAGTCCCTGTGCGTCATATAATATGACTGCCAGTGAGGACAATCCAATACAGTATAAAATACCATGATGGCTTGTGTATGAGACTTTTACCTGGTTAAATAAAGGTTTAATAAAATAAAAAATAAATATTGGCAAGTAAAAACTGTACTTTTGAGCAAGGATTTTATTATACTTTATAGTTCTGTACAGGGATATGACAGCGATATTATCGGTCTGCGGGTTAAAGCTCTTTAAAGAACTGACTGAATCAACCAATTATACCTTGCGAAGTTTAAAACACAAAAGTTAGCAAATTTAGCAACATACTACATTATATTCTTCAATGAGATTATATACCAAATCATTATGTGCTGGGTTTTTTGGTATTAAAAACAGGTTTTACACATTCATCCTTCAGAACCATAACACAATTCTTTGATTTCACGGATAGAAAAGCAGTATTTTTATCCATTGTTGTAAAAATAAAATTGATTACAAGCATAAAACCGGGCTTTACAAACAACGTTATGCATTCATATCGAACATCAACGAAAGTCACAAACACAGTTAAGGAGGTGCTTTAGTACTTCAGTACTTTCCCCCCAACTCCTCCCAACCTCTGCCTTAAACGGACCCTATTAAACCACCAAGTTTGAGGCCAATTTCAAATGTAGCCTTTGTGACATCCCAAATGGGAGTGTCCTCCCAGATGTGGGACGAATAGATGAACTCCCCAGTCATCTATCCATCGTACATACGGGTGGACACGCCTACTTGTGATGTCACCAGCGGATCGGTTTTGAACCTCACGGCTGGAGGTTAACTGGAGTCTCTTCACTCTTCAGCACACATCCCCTGCTGCTTCATCGGCCCTCGTCTCAGAAGTCATCGTCGTCACATATGTCCAGGTAAACATCGAAGGCTTCGCGGTTGCAGTTTCCGTCGGGTGTGAACACGTACTTATGGAATGTGCCGTCAACACAAATGGCTGAAGGATAAAGAAAACCGAGAGAGAAAAAAAACGAAAAATAAATCACCAATCGCAAAATCAACTTTGAAACTTCTCAGTCCCCGTCCTTATGTCTGACATTTCTGGAACAGTTACATTTGTAATTAGTAAACATTATCTGATCTATATTTCACTGTAAATCAACGAAATCCAGCAAGTGAAGTCATTGAAAAAAAGATTCTCATACATACATTCATACGGCACACTTACCAATTACTGAGTTCACATTCTTCGACGTATTCTTCCCAAATGCGCAAATGCAGGCACATTCGGCGGGCACGGTGAAACTGGCCAGGGACCACTGGCTGTCCACGTACTGGCCAATCACAGGGCCCACCTTCCCTACGCGAGCCAACCTGGGGCCGACAGATACATCAACTACCAGAAAAACTCCAGACACAAGAACTTCTGGTTTATACGTTGAAAAGGGGTCCTATTTTACCACAAGGTGTGAGATGAGGAGCCATTGACGGCCGTCTTTAAATCTGATCTTTGACATCACAAGTATAGATCACCTGTACCCCTCACAGACCAGAGTTGATCTTCGTAGCAAATATCAAGGGTGGTCACTGCCGCTCGTGATGTCACAAAGAGACTTTTAAAAGCCTGGTCGTGACTTTTCAACCTCACATCTGGTGGTAAAATAGGGCTCCTTTCGGTTCTCCACCAGTTTGATCACTTCACAGTATTAACTCATTGGATTGAATCGTGACAAAACGCGAGAAGCGCAGCACGTAGCAGCGCTACTGTCTTACGCGGAGCGTCGGTTGAGTTTGGTGTCCTTCAGGGCGAAGATGTGGACCGTGCCCTTGTCACTGGATGCACAGAGAAACGACGAGTCGTGGCTGAAGTTGATGCTAGGGAAGGGGAACGATAATAGAAAACATTGCACAGGAAACCATAGAATTACACAGAATATGTGTAAATGTGTGAATGTTAAATGCACTCCATTTATATAGCGCTTTCATCCAAAGCACTTCACAATACTGCCTAACATTCACCCATTCATCCACACATTCATCCACCGACGGCGGTGTCAGCCAAGCAACGTGACAGCCAGCTCGTCGGGAGCAGCCAGGGGGTGAGGTGCCTTGCTCAAGGACACCTCGACACCCAGCTAGGAGCCGGGGATCGAACTAGCAACCTTGCGGTAACCAGCCAACCCTGCTCTACCTCCTGAGCTACCGCCAACCTAAATAAAGGCCACGGCGCTGGGGCTGTATGAGGTGGTGCCACACTGAGGTCATCAAAGATCCCAGGGCACTTATCGCAAAGAGTAGGGGTGTCCCCGGTGTCCTGGCCCAACCAGGCTCATTCAATCTGGCCCCCTAATCATCCTCCTGTATAATTGGCTGACTCATTCATTCCCTCACTCTCCACCACAAGCTGGGTGTGTGGTGAGCGTTCTGGCGCAGATTGGCTGCCGGGCATCACCCAAGTGGGTGCCACACACTGGTGGTGGTTAGTGAGATCGCACCCCTTCACTGTAAAACATCTTTGTCTAGAAAAGCGCTATATAGATTCAATCCATTATTATCATTATTATTATTATTATCACCAGTATAGGGTGGCGGGGTCCGTGCCCCTGCGGAGCTCCACCAGCTTGTCTCGCGTGGTCGTGTCGAACAGGCGGATGAGGGTCCCCTTCCGGGAGGCTGACGCCGCCACGCTGCCCGGCTGGTTCAGCGCCACGCACGCGATCTCACTCTGGTGGGCGTTGATGGTGAAGGGGGCCGACGACGTGCCCGGTTTGGTGTTGGACAGGTCCTGGAGAGGGGGGAAAACAGGAGGCCAAATGCTCCATTGTCAGAGAGGCTATTGCCTGTTACCGGTTATTAGCTATTGCTTGTTGTTATTACTAATAGCTTGCTGTTTTGTATAAGAAATAGTCGTTTCTAAGAGATGGCATATCAGCTCTGCTGTTGCTAATATCAGCTGACTTTTGATACAGATTACTAGCAATAGCTGTTCCTTATATTAGCAGTAGCAGTTTCTTAGCAAGCGGTTGGAAAGGGGAAATATAAACCAAGGATTGGCATATTCTTAGGCACTTCTTATATCATTGAATTTGGTTCCTTAGTAACTTACAACAAGCTGTAGACTCCCACATTTATGACCTGGGAAAGACCAGAAGTTGTTTCTCCATACTAGGACACAAGTCACACAGTCCTGGAAGCAACAAAAAACACCAGAAATCATAATATACAACCATACCAAAATCTATTTGTACAAACAAGATGTACTCTAAAGTCGGTTGGCCTGTACCTTTGGGGTTGTCCCTGGTGTCAAACTCAAACAGCTTGACGGGGTTGTCCGGGAAACTGTACACGTAGATTCTGTTCTTCAGAACAATAATGATCCTGGAAAACACATTATTATGTGTTATGTATAAATATGTTATTAAGTGATGTTAAAGTATGTACGTAACATTTGAGAGGTGTAAATAGAGCAGATCAAGATTTCGTAAATGAACAACCCCAAAAGACGTCCCCCCCCTCCTTCCGTTTTCCCGCCATTGAGAAGTATTTGCGTTCCAGCTCCTGTAGCCGAGCAACAACACAGTGCACGCAAATGTGATTGACAGGCAAAAAGGAACGCCCCGAGCCAATCAAGCAAGCGACTTGTCAGAAGAGGCCGGCGTGCAGTCAACCAGAAAACATTTTGACCAAATAAGGACACTGATGAGTAACGGTTGCTAGGGAGCTCTGTTCAGCTTACTTGTCATGTCTCATGCGGACAGCAAGGACGGGCTTGGTGAAGGTGAACTCCAGCACCAGCTTGTCCTTGGGGTCCCTTGCCTCGCTTGCGTCATCCCAGATCAGCACTAGAATAGAAGCCGCATCACTTACATCACTTTGATACACGAACAATGGTCAATAATGCAGTTTCATTAATGTAGTATAAACTGGCAATAATGTCTACTTTAGATGTCCAAATTTACATTTACTGTCCAGCGTAAAATAGCTCCTACTCATAGTGTGTGTTTAGATATATTTACATATATTTATGTAATGTTGTTTTTTAAATCTTTAATTCCCATTCCTGTTCTGTATACCTTTCTGCTTTACATCCACATGTATTATGGTATCATCTCACGTACTGGAGGATTTAGGGGTGATGGTAGAGAGACTTAGTACGACAGGTGGGGTTGAGGAGAGAATGTGGGGGAATTCTAGCCTGTGAACCAGACAACTCTGTGAGCTCAAGTTTTATGTGCTCTGGCCTATGCATCTGCATATCCCCGTTCATTGAGTTTTCAGGAGGACCTGGTCCACAAACTCACCTGAGATTTCGGAGAACTTGGGGTTGACTCCGCCTCCCACCACCGCTAGCAGGTTGGACCGGTGCAGCATGGAGCAC
Organism: Melanogrammus aeglefinus; assembly: GCA_900291075.1. Lineage (NCBI taxonomy): Eukaryota > Metazoa > Chordata > Actinopteri > Gadiformes > Gadidae > Melanogrammus > Melanogrammus aeglefinus. Next base: position 96,941 of record OLKM01000045.1, read on the forward strand.
TGGGCCACGCTGCCCACCTGCTCGTGGTCTATACACACAAATGTTACTTCAATTAAAGAGTCGCCCAATTAGCCCCAGTCCAATCAGCAGACACTTGCGCTTTTTGGGGCTAAAGCTGCGGAAAGTCATTGGCTTTTACCAACAGAAATCGAAACAACATTTCACTTACTGTTGTTTAGAGACAAATACCAAACCAAGTCTATCAGTCCGAATGTAGGCCCTACTTTATACTTTTTATTGTGTGTTCCCATATCGTATTTTATACCATTGATATGGTAACAGCATGAAATCACATTAACATATTTAAAAAGAATACCACTATGCCATAATTGAATGCGCTTTGCATGTGTTTAACTTACCAAGATGGCCTTTCTCCATCAGGGGCTCCACGTTGTAAATCCTGACCCCGGTTTCCATAGCACAACAGAAACAGCCTGTGGTGGGACAACATTAATATTAATAACTACACATGTCACGTTAGGGACACGGACTTAATATCGGTAGGTTTGTCTCAGTTTTATGTGGGTCTTACTCTGGTCTTGGTTGAACTGGAGACTATTGACTCCTCTTTGCTGAGCCATGGCGATCCAAAGTCACTCGTTGATTGAATACACGGCGATATGTTCAATAGAATTGTGCGAAAGCTCAAGTGTGTTGATCGTAAAGTCGAAGCTTTTCGGGTCGTTGTGTTGCAACGTCGTGTCCCAATGTTTACCCCCGGCGGGACTCTTGTCGTACGACTGCTGGTCGTACTACAGCCAGTGAAACATGTCACTACGGAGTAATTTATTAACACAAACTCGAGGGAAAATCCATGGAAAGATAACCCGTATTCCTTTAAAAATGTTTTAAAACGTTTTCAGCTGACAGAGCATACAAAGTAGATGCTGTAGCAAGAGGACGCTTTGTTTTTGTTGTTTTCCGAGAAAGTGACGTCGACATGCACATGCTTCCGGTTTGGTTTCTTCCTGTCAGATGTCCAATGTCGCCACCTGGCGAATGGATTTGAAATACCCTGTTATCCAACACCATACTACAGTACCATAATATTTAGTATACCAGACTTAGTATGTCCCGATTGAAAATACAGTAGCCTATGCCAAAAATGCAAGGATGTTGTACTCTATCCGTTTGCATTTCTCAATATGCAAGCCAGCATGCTTTTTCAGCTATTCTGCCCAACAATCCCTTGCGCAGCAGAAGATGCGTCACATCGAAAGAGGCCTTGAAAGTCGACGGTTGGCACTTGGCACTACAGGTGTGCGTTTATCCTTGAGATCACCTGTATTATTATGTCCCAATTGCACTGTGTGCAACAGTAAAGTAAGAATAAAAGCAATGCGATTTTGAACGCGGCCATTCATCCTCACTGCAGAACCAAGTGGGTGCTGCTCGACGTCCAGCTTACCGTGGTGAAGACGTGTTTGTTGTTGGATATTCAACAGATAGGTCCTATTCGCATATTCAACCCTCCGTAGCTGGCAGCCATTTGTTCTTTTTAATGTTTGTTTTAACAAGTTTAATTGATTTTAACATCCTCTCAAACAAACAATTTCCTCTCAAACATGTCTGACCGGGTCCCTTTTGGTATGGTACTTTAATAGTGATCGTAAGGCTAAGCTGGATTGATCTAAAGTTCTAAACACACAAATTAAGATGTGATGTTATACTATGGTAGAACTGATGGTCTTTTAAGGGATGTATATCAACCCAGCAATGCAATGTTGTGCTCTGATGTGAATTGTAATGATAGCTCTCACTGTAAGGACCTGTGTGTACCATCTATAATTGTATTGCTTGACCCTCACCAGTCAGGCTTCAAGAAGGCACACTCCACTGAGACGGCTCTCCTCGCAGTGACTGAGTCCCTCCGTGCTGCCAGAGCCTCGTCCCTCTCATCGGTTCTCATTCTCCTCGACCTGTCCGCAGCATTTGACACGGTGAACCACCAGATCCTCCTTGCCACTCTTGCCGAACTTGGCAACTGTGAATCTGCTCTTTCCTGGTTCACATGCTAGCTGATGAACCGCACCTATCAAGTGACATGGAATGGCTCCTTGTCCAAACCTTGCACGCTTGAAACTGTCCCTCAAGGCTCTGTACTGGGGCTTCTTATTTCTCCCTCTATACCAGATCTCTGGGCTCTGCAATTGCATCACATGGCTTTTCCTATCACTGCTATGCTGATGACACTCAGCTATTTCTCTCTTTCCCTTCATCTGATAAAGCCCTGCAACACGCATATCGGAATGTCTGGCAGATGTCAGCACCTGGACAACTGCCCATCACCTGAGGCTTAACCTCAACAAAACCGAGCTCCTCCTAATCCCAGGGAAAGATTGCCCACACATGGACTTACTGGTCACCATTGAGAACATCACTGTATCTCCTTCCTTCTCTAACTGCCAGAAACCTCGGTGTGGTATTGGACAATCAGTTATGCTGCACCGCAAACATCACTGCGGTGGCCCGATCCTGCAGATTTGCACTTTATAACATCCGCAGAATCCGGCCCTTCCTCACAAGGGAAGCAGTCTCAGCTTCTAGTCCAATCACCTCATCTCCCGCCTCGACTACTGCAACTCACTCCTGGCTTGACTTCCTGCCTCTGCCATTAAACCTTTGCTAGCGCCTCCAGAATGCGACAGCGCGCCTCGTGTTCAACCTACTGAAGTTCTACCATGTGACCCCCCTCTTCCGGGACCTCCACTGGCTCCCTGTAGTAGCTTGCATCAAATTTAAGACGATGGTACTGGCATACAAGGCAGTCGATGGAACTGCCCCTGCCTACCTCCAAGCATTGCTAAAGCCCACACCCCAGCTCGATCCCTCCGCACAACTACCTCAGCTGGATGTCTGGTACCGCCATCGCTAAGAGCTACCAAAGGTCGTTCAGCAAAGTCACAACCACAACCTCTCGGTTTTGGGACCTCAGTGGTGGAACGAGCTCCCTGCCGTTCTCAGGACCGCAGAGTCGCTCACTATCTTCCGAAAAGACTCAAGACTCACCTGTTCAGAGTCCACCTCGACTCTGCATAACCCCCCTCCCCCTTCTGGCCACCATTGTACACTGTATTGTATTGTATTGTATTGTATTGTATTGTATTATAGTACTTAACTGTGTAGCAACTGCAGTAGCTGCTATCATTGCTGTAACATGGGGAATTGGTTAGCCTAGCGATTGTTGTACTTGCACTTGGTTCTATGTACATCCTTTCTGTACCGACAGCGATATATTGTTGCACTTCTTATGACAAATGTCGCTTTGGATAAAAGCGTCTGCTAAATGCCCTAAGTGTAAATATGTAAAATATTGCAGGAGCTGTGTACGAGGCCAGTAGGCCATTTTTACTTACTCTAATAAAAGACAGAGCATCAAGCCAGGGTGGAACAAGTATGCGGGTGCTTATGCTGAAGCCAAGAATGCATATAAGGCCTAGGTCCTGGCAGGTAGACCCAGAGAGGGTCCTGTCCTGGACAACAAAAAGCTTACCAACGCAAGGTATAAATATGCAGTTTGTTATATTAGCAAACATGAGCAAGTAATGAGAGTGGACTCTATGGCTGAGAAGTTTGGAAACAATGTTACTGGCTTCTGGAAGGAGGTGAGAGCACTGAACAGGGTCAGTCATCGCGTTACCATGTACAGTTAAAGGGGTTTCTGGAGCCGACAAGATAGCTGATCTGTGGAAGCAATATTATTCTGAGTTATTCAATTGCGTTAAAAGAGATTTCTACAAAGTGGGCAGCGTGACAGTGACACAATGGGCATCACATGTAGGGAGGCGCAACAAGCAATTACACATAATAAAGCAAGGGGCCGAGGGCTGCAACTCTTCTTGCAATCTGCTTTACAGGCTTTATGACTCATGGTCTTTTGCCACACTCCATGTTGTCTGTTAACTTGGTGCCTGTCCTCAAGGACAACGCTGGCAAGGTGGGGAGCTTGGATAACTATAGACCAATTGCTTTAGCCAGTGTGTTATCAAAAGTCCTGGAAAGAATTGTATTAGATAGACAGTTCTTATATTGATACCACAGACAACCAGTTTGGCTTCAAGGCTATGCATGGTACTGATCTATGTATCTATGCCCTGAAGGAAGTGGTTGAAATGTATAGAAGACAGAATTCTTCAGTTTTAATTTGCTTTATTGATGCATCAAAGGCTTTTGACAGTCAATCATTTTAAGTCGTTTTCAAAGGTCAGCCAAAGAGCTAACCAGAGGGTCAAGTGGGGGAATGCAGTCTCTACACCATTTGGCGTGGGTAATGCGGCAGGGGGGGGGGGGGGGGGGGGTACTCTCACCTGCCCTTTTTAATATTTATATGAATGATTTATTTGACCAACTAAGAGCCAGTAAAACAGGATGCATGGTTGGAACACCCTGGTAAACCACATAATGTATGCAGATGATTAGTTATCTTTTCTCCTAGCAGTGCTGGGTTTCTAGAGATGCTGAACATATGTATTGATATGGTGTCAAATTTGATGCAAAAAGTTGTTCTGATCTGTAAAACAAAAGGAGATAAGGATTTAAACTTTCCTTTTTACCTGGCAGGGAAAGTTTTAACCATAGGCAATACACTGATATCTCACATCACAGATCAAATGTGTGATGACATCTATAGGCAGCGCTGCATGTTATATGCACAAGCTAAGATGCTGGTTAGGAAATTCTACTGATGCTCAGATAAGCTTGTTTAAAGCATACTGTACTCCTCTGTATACTGCCTCTTATGAACCAAGTTTAAAAAGTCTAGCATCCAGAAGCTCCAGATTGCCTATAATGATGGTTAGCGTATACCGTTTAAAAAACCCAGGTGGAGCAGTGCAAGTGAACTATTTTGTAGGGTAGTCAACACATTCCATGCACTGTTGTGAAACCTAATGCACACATTTATTTGCAGATTGCATGGTTCATGTAACCTCATTATGCTGTCAAACCCTGGTCTTTGTACTGTGCGATAGCAATCATCCATGTGGAAACACTGGTATCATTGCCTTTTTTTTTTTTTCTGTTTGTGTATGTGCTGTTTGCATTGGTATGTGTATGTATTGGACCCCCGAGTCTGAAAATAAAAGTAAATTGAATGCGTCTTTCAAGTTTGGTGTAAGCCACTGAACAATTGTTTGCTCCAAAATTTATGGACTATTTAATCTGTTTTGGATACCTACTCCATGTTCTTTTACTAGTCTACGGCTACATCCATCGGCTGCGTTTGTTTTTAGCCCGAAACAGCAGCATAAGCCTGCTTTCTGGACTGGGGGTGTGGCTTTTGTCTGGATCTCTGGCCATCTTTTTTCCATGTAAACCAGCACAATTCTGCCTGCACCAGCTACATCCTGGTGTACTTCAGCTAGCCTAATAAAAAGAAATGTGCACAAAAAAAAAAAAATCCTATTTCCTACCTTATAGATAGCTTTTTGATAAATGGCTTTAGCATAGCACCAAAACACCCCAAACCAAAGCGGAACTGTTCTAGGTGGTGTTAGACACCGAAGAATATTTTTTGCACCAAAAAAAGAAATTAAAATGGCGTGTTTAGTTAAAGACCCCACTTTAAGCGGGAAGCCTGCTGGGATGGTAATTCTAGCCATGTTGGGCTGCCGTAAGGTACCCCACCGTGCCAAGCTGGTCCAGTGGGCCTACTGCCAGTATAGTATAGGAAAACACCTTTGCCAGGCACACATGTACATTGAGGCTCAGCCCAATAAATGAAAGAAGGTTCATTTTGTAGCCAGACACAACCAGGTCTTCTTGCATTCCAAGGGCATTACAGCCTTGTTTAGGGTATGAAAAAAAAATGTTGGTGACAAGACTTTTATAAAGAACGCATTTAATCATTTAGGAGAGAGTTACAATTTTAGCCAATACCAAAAAAAAAAAAAAAGTGAAGCCATTGTGTTCAAATAAAAAACGACCGAGCTCTGCAGTTTGTTGATGTAAGCAAGTTGGTAGCACTCAGCCAGGCCAGATGTCCCCATTGGGTTATGGTCCTAAAGGGACCCAATCATCCAAATCGATGGTTGGTATTCCAATTGGCAGAGACTCCTGGTTCGTGCGAATAGAATTCCTTTAGTCGATTAAATATTTTGTGAAATTTCTCTTCCTTTTCCTTCGACGGCTTGTCATCCAATTTTCCCGTTTCAGCTAGTGAAAGATTTGATATAAAATATTAGATACACTAAAGATACACTGAAGTATTCAACAAGATGTATTCCAGTCAAAGACCTTACGAACCACATTGGTAAAGGACTCTGATTTTTCTAATATCCAGTGGAGTCAAGTGAGTCCTTTGTCCCACGTCACCGCTGTGCTTCAACACCTTGATGGTGGGCAATCCATTTTTAGAGAAGTAATGTCTATATTAAAATAAAGTGGACACAAGTTTACACAAACAGCACAAACACCTCAAAGTCAAGCAATTGTCATCATCTTCATGCTTTACCTTCCATAGTGCATGATCGAAGAAGTATCGTAAGGAATTCCAAAAGTTCGTCCATCTTTCATTTGGAAGTTACCAACCCTTCCTGTAAAGATAATGAACCGGAGAAATCCCCTTACAATCAACTCCCAATGTTGAAAATAATTGACCAACCATCCATCTCTCTATACTAGACAGATACAAATACAAACATCACCTGTCTGAATGTTGTCTTCAATGACCTGGATATGTTCGCCGCGGTCCAGCCGCGTATGTTCGTGATGGACCCCCAGAGCATGCAGTATCTCATGTGCTACATTTCCAACGTTGCACATTGGCCCAACGTACAGCATCTGCTCTCCGCCTTTGTACCCCACATAGGATGCACAACTACAACAAAACAAAAACACAATTCACAAATATTCCAAATGTATATTCTGGTGGAGTCTGGTTAATCTCACTCACCTCTTGCTTGGGTAGAAATGCAAATAGTCTCGTTCTGTGCTTCGTTTGTGAAAGGACACACAGGAGTGTTCAGACAGCATCTCCATCGCATTCAGTATGGTGTCAGTCATATCGCCTAGGCAAACAGTTGGAAACTTTTATAAATACACAAGGAAACTCCATGAAACCCAGAAGGACACCATGCATGCATTGGCACATTAATTCATTACACGACCAACCTATATCCGGGTGGATCACAAACGCCACATAGACCTTTCCGTCGATGGCTGGCCAGACGTCATAAACGGCGTTCCTGTCGGACTACCATGAAGTTGTTGAGTGACACACGCAAGCACGCACAAAAGAGAAACCCATTACTACAATACACTGGATATAACAAAAAATAAAACCTACTCAAATAAAATCCACTCAACCTAAACCATGCAAGTGTATACTTGTGAAAACAAGCTGCGGAAATGATTTTACTTACTGGCATAATCATGTCTCCCTCAATGATCGTCTGGTGAAAGTTAAGTATCTCTGCAAGGAATAAGGAAAACATTCAAAATGGCAACAAATTAAATTGTTAAGATGACTCTTCAATGAATTAACACCAAGGCCAAACAGGTTTGGCATTTACCTTCTAATGTTTCTGGATTCTCTTGGGCATATTTTATGGCATTGGCATACAAATCTCCAAAGACTTCTATATGCAACAGATTTTTTTTTTAAAAAAAAGGCAAATAGTTTCATAAAATTATCAGATCAATGTAAACACAGGCCAGCATCATGCAACTAGAAATAGAAACACACCATATCCATGATTTGTCACTGGACTACATTGCACTGCAAAAAAGGAATCGACCAAATTAGATAGGCTACATTTTGTATAATCAACAATAAATAAAAAAATTAAGTTTATTTTCTTACCATGTCTAATACACATTGACATACAGAACAGTGAAATTAGGCGTGACAAACACATGGCACAAAATTCTCGGAGCAGACTATGCTTTCATGTCACCCCTGAAAACCAACCTCTTCTGGAACAATGTGCTCTAATTGCCTACTAGTGTGGTTATTATAACCAGCTGAAGTGGTCTGATTGGTGGCCTGTTTGGGAGGGGTTTATTTGTGAGAATGCATAAAGAATATTTTATTGTTAATATCAATTAAGTGTTATAAAGTATATTGGCTTATATATCTATACTTTTTCCACTGACTGAATGTATATAGGTAAAAAAAAAACCCACATAATCTTTAATTACGAGTTTGTTTACGTGACTGGAGTTAACCCCCTAGACCGATAGAGGGCGACAGAACATGGAAAGGTAGAATGGGATTTCCGGTAAAACATAGAAGAAGAGAAGTACTTCCCAGGTAAATATGTCCACATGTTACAGCTAACAGTGACGATATTTGTTTATACATGTATATAATATCCGTGTTTTGAATAACTAGTGTCCTTGCAGTAAAACCTTCTCCGGTAATGTACGGGAACGCGGTGCGTAGTGTCTGTACTGATGTTCTATATCGCTAACTAAACACCAGCACACATCCGCTAGCCTAACCATCTAGTTAGACTCTCCTCCTTTATCAAACTGTATCTCATGGAAGATCTGATATTATTGGCCTCTTGTGTAAAAACGGTCGTCTTACGCTAATGTAGATATATTTTAATGTTTGATCAGAAGGTGTCAAGATGACGAGATGGGCCAGAGCCAATAACATTCATAAACACAAACCAGCCGACGCCACCCCATGGGACCAGCTGAAACACACTACTGCTCAGTCGGGAGCCAAAAGGACATTCCCTGCTTCCACAGGAAGACCACGTCCAGTTCCATCGGACCCTCTACGGAGGACTCAGCGGCAGGGGCCTGCAGATTATAAGAAGCCCAACAAGAAGAAGAAGGACTATGATAATGTAGACGTAAACGGCTTCATGGCGTACCTGGAGGAGAGCGGACAGCCTCTCCCCAGGGGCCAGCAGGACGGGGAGCAGGGCCTCCGAGAAGAGCTGGAGACCGCTGTGAGGAAAGACAACCGCCGGGAGGACAGGAGGATAAGGAGGCAAAATGATAAGAAAAGTAAAATGGTGAGTGTTTTTCCCCCATACATCCCTTAAATGCCCTGCACTTCTTTCTCGCGTTATTTATCCTACATTGAATCATTTTGCAGATGGAGCAATCAATCAGTCATTGGGCTCAGAGTAATCAGAGCCAGCTATCAAATTTGGAGTGGGTACAAAAGCTTACGGTGCTACCATATACTCTTTTGTTTCATGTTGTTTGCTTCGTCTGGTTCTTCCCGATAGCTCTGCTTCAACTGTAAGCAGCCAGGCCACGGTTTGGCTGACTGCCCTGAGGCGGAGCGCGACGTGGAGATGGGCAGGGGGATCTGCTTCCGTTGTGGGTCCACTGAACATGAAGTCACGAGGTGCCGGGCGAAGGTGGACCCGGCTCTAGGTGAGGGAAGCAAATGTACACTCAGACACACCGATAGCTTATCTGTTTTAGGTCTCAAGATTTATTTTATTTTTGTGTGGTCTTAAGGACGTACAACATTAGGGACATTAAACATTTGATCAACGGTCACACAAGTAAAAGTAAAAGTAGTTGAAGGTGATAATAATAATATTGAGATGTGTTTGAATGTACATAATAGCAGCAATATTACAGACACTTTAAATATCGGACTCATTTGTCTAGTAGTATGTGAACGATAAAGTGCAGGTGAATGAGGTTAGTTCAACTGTTCATGACAGGTGTTGCCCGTGGGTAAAAACTCTGCCGTTTGTTTGTGGATGTTTGAAGGAGGGAAGGTGGTTTGTCATGTTAACGCATTTTCTGCCTCTTAGGGGAGTTTCCGTACGCAAAGTGCTTCATCTGTGGAAAGACGGGGCACTTGTCACGGTCGTGCCCTGACAACCCTAAGGGTCTATACAAAGAAGGTAAGCACAGGTCGCTAAGTTAAACGTGATTTCATACCACCAGGTGTGAGTGTGATTATCCGTTACAAGCCGTCTTGAAAATCGGCCTCTTCTGACATCACAAGAGGGCGTGTCCACCTAGATGTATGACGGATAGATGAGCAACGAAGACTGACCTATCCATCACAATCAAACTCAAACCGGGTGGTATAATATGTCAGCCTTTAAGAAAACACCTTCTGCCGTGGGGTACCAGGGGTGTTGAACCAGCCTGTGTATAGTTGTGTTGATGTGTTTTGTCTTTGCAGGAGGTAGCTGTCACGTGTGTGGCTCTGTGGAGCACTTCCAGAAGGACTGTCCCGAGCACCAGTCTAAAGGTATACCGTGTGTCTGTGTGTCTATGTGTCCGCTACATTATCAGGTTCTTCAACCCTTGTCAACATTTACAACATCTAGTAATTTTGAGCGCTACTCTTCTATCCACACACGTCTTAAGAAGTGGCGTAGAACAATGAACACATTGATAAGTAACTACAATCCATAGTACGCACCATAGCAGTAGACTGGAGAGGACGCTCATGGGGGGTTGGCGATTGAGGGTTGATGAATCTCCTGTTTGCCCCCCTGTGTGAGCAGCGACCGCCATTACGTTGGGCTGGCTGTCCAACAACATGAGTGCCGACCACGAGGACGTGGACGTGCCGGTGAAGAAAGCCAAACCTAAACAGGCCAAGGTGGTTGTGTTCTAATGCCATGCAGTCAAACGTTATCCATCTCACTAGAATGGTATATTACCATGGCAAGAGTTATGATAACGCTTTTGGGAAACATTTGATTGGCCTCGCTGAGTAAACATACGAAGATGGCTGATGTTTTTTGTTTTTTTTGTGTTTTGGCTTTTACAAATATCCAAACAGTTTTTATAGTTCTGGTGAGGTCAAATGAAAGAACAGCACAGATAACACAATCTAACAATCATTCAGGTTGTTGTACATCTCTACAATAATTATTTATATTGAGGGTTAACTATGTACTCAAAGATTTGTAATACTTTAAAACTTGCTGTAAATGGCTTAATTTCTGTTAAAGTTAAGGGTTATGTAGCTAATAAACTATCCTTCTATTTAAGGTGTCATTTGAACAAGTTATTTATAGTTAAAGGGCATTTTTGGTCAAATTGTAATAAAACTCTTTAAAGCGACCTATTGTTTCGGTCCTAATGAAGAATTTAAGACCAAATTCAAGTCTTTAATCAAGTTGGCCATTATTTGGTGTAACAAAGACCTTTCTGGAAATCAATCTCAGTGCTTGAGAGGAGCGCTGGATTCTACAGAGCAAAGCGACATTACTCCTCTGTGCCTGGCAGTTATTGATTTGATGTTTAAACAAATCTCTAAAGTTTTCTAAACGAGGCATAACCTGGTGTTTTCTAAAGCTGCAATTTATTTGATATTTGTATCTCTCACCAGTAGATGGAGACAATATTATCACTGTGGCAAAATGGACAAGCCTAGACATGCCTGTGGGTTAAGTTTGATCAATAAGTCTTATTTTTAATTGGTCATTTCAATGTGCTGCATCCTCTGATCAACAACAATTTGTTGATGAAAATACATTGAATTATTTACGTTACAATATGAACTATTCAACAATGATAATAATTTTTTGGAACATTTCAGCAGAGTGATCAGTCCATGTTACTTGCCAATTCTGTTAACCAGCATTATTCCATTGGTTTTTAAAGACAAACAGACTCTTAATGGTAGCTCAACTGTCTGTAGACTGGGATACATTGGCTCATGTCAATATAATACTTGTTTTTTCCACTTAAGTACTCTAAATAATGACTCATCTACATTTCAAAATAAATATAGCAATTAAAGTTCTTAAAAATAACAGTAATGGAAATTATCTGTCATAAAGTTTTCACTGCTAATGTATCGTTGGTAGGGAAAGTCTTCTGAAATTACAAAGAGGCCTTTTAGTATCTGGTGGCTAAAATAAGTCAAGGAAATGATTTCACAAATGAGTAATCCAAAAGCAAAGGTCCAGAAGAGCAGTTGGTCGTTGTTAAAAGGTATGCAGATGGTTCGTTACCCCATCATACATTTTAGACATATTTTATCAGAAGTCTACAAAGTATAATTATTGTATCTCAAAAATTGGTATTCGTTTTGGAGTATGAATACAGTTTGCACAATGTATCAATCTAAATATTTATCCATGTTAATACATTTCTATGAATTTGGAAGGCCCTCACTGTTGAATTAATCCATGGTCCATACATAAAAAAAACAATGCAGCTAGCCTTGATCTTCATGGAAAACAGCATTTTAGCAATGTCACATGGATGTCACATGTCGAGTTATATAGCGCATGTAGTTTCTCCCTTTCTGCTTGCTTCCGCGAATACCCAACCCTCTTCCCACATCTCACAGCCTAGTTTGCCATGACGCCTTTCCACATGACACACACTAACACGTACAGTACTTGCTACCCTAAAGCCCCTTCGCATAGTCGCTAATCATAACATTTCAAAGCCACTGCTGCCGTGCAGTAATTGGACTGTGCTGCAGTTGGTTTCTGGGTCAACCTCTTTCCTGACCTTTGGACGCCTGCGAAGTTTTGGGTCTGAGAATGTAGCCACCACAACTCCTCTATATCAACAAGTATCACTTTAACACAACCTGCCTTAAATGTCAATATCCCAGTGAAAGTATGTGCATCTCAGCACAGTTATTACTTCAATTACTACTGTGTTTCATTGGTCTGTTGGTTTATTCAGGACCTTTTAAGAAAGTGGAGGAGATAGCGCATGTGTCGTAATGTTGTAGCTCAGGGAAACTCAGTGACATCTTCTCTCTTTCATTCATGTATAGATATGATATGTGGCTTCAGGTGATGCTGCATGCAGGAGTCTAGATGCTAAGTTTTACTAGAATGTGATGGGATTTGTGGATCTATGGCTCAAACTGCAAGTGCACCGATTTAGTCAATGCCCCTTGAGCAGGCGTGTGTAGTGGTTAGGCCGTTGACCCCAATTTGGATGTTTCTGGTTGTCCCTCTCAATGTTCGCAGTCCACCTATCTTTAAGGTTAACGACCCAACCCAACCTGCTTATTAATGGCATTTATCTACAAATGGAAGAAAACGACCATGAGGTAGCTTTCGATAAAAGTGTCTTAATAGTCAAATAATAGTTGAGTTTGGATTTGAATGGGGATGTTGCGTCTCCAAGGTGCTTTGAGATGTGTGGCCTTTGATGTTCCCCAGTTAGTCAGTTTATGGACTGAGTCTTAAGGGAGGGAACTACTACTCCTCCGGTCAGTTTATGGACTGAGTCTTAAGAGAGTAACCTTCTCTCCTCCCAGATGTTTGGATCTAACGTGGAGCAGGAGGAGGTAAAGTGAGGGCACCATGGGAGGATGTGAGCTCGTATCTTCACAGGTCTAACGAGGTCAGAAATACTGCTGAGTTTGACCAATGCTCTGTTAGACTAATGACTCCATTGCAAGTGCTGGAAATGAGACGGCAGGATACTAGGTAGCTCTATGTGCTAACCCAATGTACTTATTTACCTATGTTTTTATTCCACTACTTTTAAGTCACTCGATCTGTTCCACTCTTCAGATTGACAAGTTCACGGTTAGTTGATTAAAAAAAAACTGCTAGCTTCAACTTTAAAAGTCTTGTTTTTTCAAGATGTTTGGAAGAATAAGTATTTAATCATTGAAGTCAATGGAGGCTTGACATGCCTAAAGTGAACGCAGCAAAAAAATAATAGAATCTTCGCAGCTATTCTGACACCCACAGGGTAATAATTGTATGTTGTGTTCTTCTTTTGTCGGTTGCCAATTGAGTAGGATTTGGTCTTTTTTGGCCCGAAAACCTCAAATGAGTTGGATGCTCCTGCTCCAATTGGTCTTAACCATCTGTAGAGAAGACCATCCTGTACCTCCATATTATTGCTATATTGTAATGGCAATATATACAAATAGAATCATGATACTATATGTAGGGCTCAAGGCACAAGAACGAAATACATTTTAACAGTATTGAAATTGCTTATCCCAATGGTAGCATTTATAGGATTTGTAACGTCTAAAATAATAAGGATTAATGGTGTGTCAAAGGTAAACCCTTGCATTGTGCAAACACTGATGGCCTTAGAGGCTTATTATTTGTTACTGTATGTTCTGAAATACAATTTTTGGTTTAGACATGTTTGATTCGAGAGCAATATACTGTTATTGTGTGTTTGGGGGTTCCCATGGACAATGTCAAGGGAGTGATGTGAAAAGCTTTTCTTCCCCCCAATAAGTAAAGCTTTATACAATAAAAAAAATAAAAAATCCCAGACCAAAATCAACCGACTCCAAGATGGCAACCTCAGAAGACCCCCTGTGAACGACTTCTGCGAAAGCTTCTGCCTAAACAAGGAAGAGAACTGAAACCGTGGCCAGGACTGCATCATAGCTCCCCCATCACTCCTCCTTAGGCCTGATTACACAATTCAAACCAAAGAGTATATTTGTGACTGTATGAGACTGTGTGTGTGTGTGTGTGTGGTGTGCGTGTGTGTGTGCGTGTGTGTGTGCGCTTGTGTAGAGTGCATATTGTGTACATGTGTGCGTTATTGAGCCCCGTGTGAATGGGCTTTGTGTGCGAGTGTCTGGGCGCATGCGTCTGTGTGTGCTTAAGCGGTCGTACATGCTTGTGTGCACATGTGTGTGTGTTTGTTTACACAGTAGGCTCATTCATTTAAGTCTCCTGGTTCTCATTTAAAATAATCAGACTTTTCTTTAGTTATTGTCTCTCAGGCGATGGATTTCCCAATGCTAACCCTTTCCCGACTCAGCAGTGCAAGCGGATGGCCCTACAGTGTTAGCAATTCGCCCCTACTAGCGCCAGGGAAACATCTCATTGATATTCATCGAATGCCCAAATGTTCTGTCTCAAATCAACAAACAACACAGGTCTTCATTTGGAGTTGTTTTAGCTAAATCAATTAAATATACCACTGGAAACGCATCTCCCCCGGGAAGGTTTGACCGTTCACTCTCCTTGCACTAGCAACACGTGGCCTTATTTTATACTTGCAGTCTGTCAAAGAAAGAAGGCCATTTTAGTGAACTTGACGACTGACTTTTATGATTAGAGAGACCCACCGGGTGTCTTCGTTCCTGCTGACGGGGGCATCTTTCCAGCGCCTTCAAAGCGTGTAGTAAAAGCTGGCCAAACTCCTGACTCACCGGCACACACCGACACCTACTGTGTTGGCAGTGAGTGACTGTTGTGTTTGTTGCACGTTGCAGGGGTGGGTCTGCTTTCACAATCCCCCTTTACTATCTGTTCCAGAGAGGATATATAGCAACCCGGTACGAGTTAGACCTACAACGTGGTTTTTGTTGCGTTTGTTAGTCACTTAGTCAGTAAGTAAAAAGGTTACAGGAAGCGCATTGAGTTTGAAATGAGGCCTCTTGTTGAATCTCCTTGTAAACATTTTTTTTTATTATAAATGCTTCCCACCATTTTATTAAATGTTTACTTTGAGATTCAATCTTGGTGTAGTGGTTAAATAGGGGTTGTAATCTGTTTCCTTCTATTTGTTTAAGTAGCCTACTAGAAATCCCACAGCTTAGTAGTAGCAATGACTAGATTTACATCTCCGATAAAGGGTGATGTTTAAAAGATTTTGCAATGTTCCTCGTTCTATGTCTCCCAGGACTAGAGCTGTGGATCAAACCTACTAATCTCTTATTCTTATACACGTCCACAGAAGCCTCATGCATATCACCAATTCATCTGATTTGAAAAGATAATGGCAGCATGGTCATCAACTTGCTGACATGCACGCTTACAGAAAGCACAGCCTTTATATTAGCTTAAAGCCTTGAAATAGGCCTATGACTGAAGGACAGGACTTAAAATGTATATATCAACAGGGCTAAGAGTTTGGGCCTTAACATGGAGATAATTCAAAAATCACATCATTTGTATTTTTCGATTTTGAATTAGTTATGCTAAAAACTAACAGATAGTCTTAGTGACTAACTGAATAGCATGTATTTAACGCAAACAAATGGATAAAAACACTGTTCAAGGCACTGATGTCTACAGCGAGAGATCTGACCCCAGGCATACACTTCACAACTCCCAGGAAGCGCTTTTTACCTAAACATCGCAACTGGAAGTCATTAAAAGCAGCCCCATCTAAAACCTTGTGCGTCACATACACATGCATGCACATATGTCTACTGGAGGCCATTAGAAGCAGTTTGGGGTCTCTTGAGTGGAACATGGGCTCTCCGGAAAAAAAGGGGCGGAAGGAAGGAAGGATCCTAGAGACTAACAGCAGAGAGAGGAGCAAGAGATGAAAGTGAAGAGTTTCTGTAAATCGACGAGGGAGGTAAGTTAATCAGACACCTAAATCCCAGCTCTCCAGGAGCCTGCATGTGGGTCAATACTCTGTAGGAGCTCACAAGGCTACTACGTTAGCAGAGTTCTTATTGAGGCTAACCCAATGGTTTCCAAACTTTCTACGGGCCATTACCCAAATTTTTAGGTGAGAGCTTTTCATGCGACCCTAACTCCTTACATTGCAGAGAATCTCCATCCACACTCATTGTTTGAAAGCAAGTCCATGCACATATTATCCAGGCCTGAATGGTCATATGCACATTGCACCACACTAGACGATTAGTAATTGCTGTTGGCTATGAATCGTTAGTCTGTTTAACATACCGGTAATTGTAATATACAGTTACCTTCATGAGATCTTTTCGAACCTATTTTCAATGATATTTTTCAACAATAATGTATGATCAAATAGCTGATAAGTCAGCCATCTGACCCCATGTGCACATTGAGGGACCCCAAACTGGCATCTAGATCCACAGCTTGGGAAACCGTGCAATAGAGGCAAACTGTTGTTAACAGATGTGTGATCGGTTCAATCCCACACCTTAAGAAAAACACGGCATCATGGTTACGCTAGACTTTGATCGACCTCAGCGTTTAATGGCATTCACTAGGGTATTTGATATTGGCACAACATGAATTTTTCTTTTAAGAATCAAATCCTTTCCTACAGTTGATGTAAATGCTGGAAATATGGTCTCCATTGTTGGCACAGAATATAATCTGATGAATGACCTATGACCTCAGGACTGAAGAATGTTTTGAAGGACTGCATGGAAAACCGCTCAAAGCTACAAACGTGACTGAGGATAAAGTTTCTATTTTTATTTGAAACTACTCTTGCCTGGCGTACAGTTTCCCTTTCTTGTAGAGATGACAGCTTCATGACAATGATAAATACTTTCAGGTGCTAGCTGGTTACCTTTCGCCAAAAAACCCTGGAAGGAAACAATGAACATCGCTGTTAATCAAACACAGAGCATAAAGCTTCTTGAACCACAAAACACTGGAAAAATCACACGGAGAACAAGGCAAAGTATGAGAAAGAAAGATAAACAGGCCTGTTACAAGACAGACACAACAAAATATCTCATTAAACGGACAGATTCCCCCGGCTCAAGATAAACAGTAAACAACTTGAGGCCATGACAGCTGTGTTTGTTAATAACAACCACACGGCTTCTCAAATGTGTTTACATGGAAGTCTGGGAGACTGGTGGGCATGGATCTTTGACCCGGGACCGTAGAGGCTTCTCAATCAACCATTTAGTCTCTTCTTTAAATGACGATTCGTCAATGATGTTTTGTTCAGAGATGACAAGGAAATCTGTTTGAGAAACAAAACTTAAAACAGATATAGGCCAGTATGGGGATGATTGGGTTCCCAGTTTCGTTTCTTTACTCATTCTTAGCAGGAGTCACCCCAGTGGGAATCTGAACCTGGGGAATTGAAAAAATACCATGCTGCTCTATTTTGGAAAGATAGGACCAAACAACGGGCAACAAACATTCTGACCGCATGATATGACTGAAATCTGCGGCTGTCTTAGCACGATGGCCTGCATTGTAACAACACAACCAGTTTTATCAAACATCTACAGTAATAGAGAACGCCGATGGCACCTAATAGGCATTCTCTTATGTTCCTAGATTGCAGTCTTCATAAACAATATCTCCATATGGTCGAAGGAGAGCTATACAAAGTGCTCACACTAAAGGTCAAATAGTGAGACGAAACGACACGATGATAAATTGTATTATGGCTGTATGCTTCACATTTATTCATTCAAGTGTGACCTTGGCTATGCAATCAGTGGACCCCATGTGATTCTAAAGGTCAGTGTGTTTCTATGCAGTATGCCGTATGGTCGAGCTGTACCACTTCCTCTCTTGCTTTGTAAGATGCATGGTAAAACGTTCAGTGTGTTATTATGAACAATGACTCCTGTTTCCTCTGCATTTCAACACCCTGGGTGCGTCAAAATATATGGAGGACGCGCAATTGTTAATAGACCAGCTGATCATACACGAGGGCATCCATGAGCACGATAACTAACCCCTACCTGTTCCATATGTGCTCATATGCTTAACAAAGTAATACTTAATATCAATGTGTCCTCCCTGTGTGGTTAGGGAAGAACATCACTGAGTGCAATGTACATGAATGTATGTCGAACATAGAATGAATACATTGAACAACCGGAGGCCTTTCAACTGGATAATGGTGATTTGGCCAAGCTGCGCTAACCAAACATTACGCCCTTGGTCAGCTCGGTTTGAATCTGACCTGTGGTCCTATGCTGTAAGTCATTCACCCCCTTCAATCCATTCTCCTTTCCATCAAGGCATACGAAGTTGATTAAATGAAGGATCAAAATAGGGGTGGACGTCCATGTGCTATCGCACCTTTGATTGGGTTTGGTTAGGGGGGAATGGACCAGATGGGGAAGTGACCTCATCGAACATGTCTTTATTCTGAGTGAGCTGTAAGCTTGATGTTCTGTTTTGATTATACTGTGTGTGTGTGTGTGTGTGTGTGTGTGTGTGTGTGTGTGTGTGTGTGTGTGTGTGTGTGTGTGTGTGTGTGTGTGTGTGTGTGTGTGTGTGTGTGTGCGCGCGCGTGTGCGTGTATCTTTAAGTGTGTGTGTGTGTATGTGTCTGTATCTTTAAGTGTCTGTGTTTGTGTGTGTGTGTGTGTGTGTGTGTGTGTGTGTGTGTGTGTGTGTGTGTGTGTGTGTGTGTGTGTGTGTGTGTGTGTGTGTGTGTGTGTGTAAATTGACATCAACAAATTAAAGTAATCCCCAAACTGCCTCTTCGAGTCATTTATTTTGGAAGGAGATTGTGTTTGCAGAAAGGGAAATTGAACCCTGTGAAATTCCCGTATTTCCTGTCCAGCACCAGACATGTGGCCCCCGTCTTGGTTCTTACCTCACTTCCTGTTCCTTTCCTCCTCTGGGAGGATGTTGGTCCGACCTGTGTCTAGTGTCAAAGTATTGGCAAGTACATGGGAGTTTTGTCCTTCATTCAATATTGCACAGGCATTTCACATTCTCACAATCAGGTTTTCAAATTAAAAGACCCACGGATGGCAGAAGATGGCATTATGCAGGCTGTCAGAAATACTTATAGATGTTATTTATTTATAAATATATTAGATTATGACTTTAATTTCGGAAGTTATTATCAACAACTAAACATTATTTAGTTTGCTAACTAAAGGATGTTCATGGTAAAACTTTACAAACATCTTATACTGCTTAAATATTAGGTTATTGTTTGAACCTAAATTGTCTCAACAAAATATGGGTTAAATATTCCAAAATCATAACACACCCAGACCTTTTATCACTTCCACTTTGATGGAATGATATTCAATCTAATATTATTTCAACCTTAATAAAGACAATATTTAATAGAAATTAGGATTACTACCAGTTTAGTTTAGTCCCAGTTAAAAAGAACTTCATCAAAGTCGCGTAGCAGTGACGTTTAAAGCGTCATACAGTGAAGCGACGAAGCTGCAGCCTCTGTTCAACCCTACAGATAAATATTATATGCAAATACATGACTCCGGATTTCAGCGGGCATATCAAACGTGCTTAGAAACTACGAAATCCATGATCCACTGTTCGGTAAGGCTCAGAACGACTTGTTGTTTATTGTTTTTGCGGAATGCCGGGCACAGCAGGCACGCGAGGCAGTCTGTTTACAAACAAGTCGACCAGGCAGCAACTCACCCTGACCAATGAGCTGGAGCCCCCTAAACGCGTTCATTTGTCCCGCAGAAATCCCATCGGTCCCTTACCTACTCGAGCCCGCTACGGACCCGTGTAAAGCCTTTGGGATGGGAACCTCCGAATGACTTAGTTTGAACTGTGATACAATGTTACAGCTTCGATCATCAATCCAAGAAAGTACCACAGGACTTTTTTGACTGTCACTAGGAGACTGTCACTATAGGAGTCTCTTGGCTTCACTAGGAGTCTCCTGTCAGTTTAATGAAACTGAAAATAATATTTTATTAAGCTAATAAAAATTAAGTAATACAATAAAGTGTGTATATATAGGTTAACAATTCCCACTTTAACTAGAATAAAGAACAAATTTGTTGCAAACTATTCAATGGTAAAGAAAACGTACTAGAGGACAGAATCACCATTTTTCATTTCATGTGATAATCGTTCAGACTGTGTGGCCTCTATGAGCACCTTTTTAAAGCAGGTGTTACACAAATAGGATGTTGTTAAACAGAAAGCGGCCGTCTGAGAACCGCAGACCTGTCCGTGTGGTGGCAGTTACAGTAATGAATGGCCGGTCATTATGAAAACACAGGTAAATGCCTGACGAGCGTTGGGTTTCTCTGCTCCATGCCGTCCCAGCCTGTACTTATAGCTAAGTATAGTTCTCTACTGTATTGCCTTCTGGTCGTCCTGATGATGTGCTTTTTTAGCCAGGCGTGTGTCGTTACATGTTTTTCTACCTGGTGGTGTTGCGTGTTATTACCAGAGAGGAAGAAATGGATCTTCGAGATTGAGTTTTGCTTTAACAATTAGACAATCCCTATTTGAGATAGTAGTGGTGAGTCGTTACAGCATTATGGTTAACTTGTTGCCTTTTTATTTATTTTTGACCTTATTTTTGAGCCTTTAACATTTTTTCGGCACATGAGTTTGAACTGCAGCATACTGTATGTTTAGTGTTGCTCTCTAATGCGTCGTTACAGTAACAGCTGTTCACTGACATGCCTTTCTTTATGGACATTTCTTTCTTCCTCACGACCCAAAGCCCCCCCCCCCCCCCACCCCCCACCCCAAAGTGTTGTGATAGAGTTACTGTTGAGGGTCCATTGCAGAGATGAGCTAAACTGTCATCTTGGGCTGGTGTTGACGGTTGAATTGAAGTGAATTAACAGTATGGTCAGACCGACTGCTTTTCTAAGTCTGTCTTGTGACGTGCATCCCAACACGCTGCACGGACGTTCCAAGGAAATGATGTCAGAGCTGCACAGGGTGTTGTACCAGGCCTGCGATGATGGATGTACACCTACCACACACTTTAAATAGAAGATGATTTCACTGGGTGGCTCCGAGACGAAAGAAACAAAACACATTTTAGCGTCCCTTTTTTATTTCCTGATTAGTCAATCAGCAGAGGCTTTTATCCAATGCGACCTTGTCATTGTTTTTTATATATATTTTTATCATTGAGGAGCAGGGAGGGATCTCAGACAGGGATGCACAGAGGTGCATATATTGGGGTTAGGACCGTTCAGCCTTTTTTTGAGGGGGGGTTAGGTTAGGATTCAAATCACATCCCTAAAGTTGTTAAGTTTATAAGCTTTTACTCTGGCATGAATTATAATAATATAATAATAATAATATACTCTACATGAACTTTGGTTTACAAGAATCCACCCTCTTTGATATGCCCTTGCTTTTTGAAGTTTTAAGTTGTTGTTGTGATCTTGCTATATCGTCGAGATAAGTGTGTCGTTGTAATTAACCATAACAGGTGTAGGTGTGTCTGCAGAGATGGACGTCTCTGTGCAAGAGGTAGACATTCCGTCAGAAGACGGTAGTCAGACAAAGTACTTCCTGCGTGTGGATTGGAAGGGGCGGGGCTTGGGCTGCGGCTTCAACATCCTGCTGACTGACGGACAGCTTGCCTGGAAAGGAGAGGGTAAATCTGATCACACACACACACACACCAATAGGTACAGAAACACACAGGTACACACACCCAGCACACACACACACACACACACACACACACACACACACACACACACACACACACACACACACACACACACACACACACACACACACACACACACACACACACACACACACAGAGGAAATAAGGGAATAACACAGGGTTTTCCCTTCCCTTCTGCTAAGACAAACTCCTTCAAGATAAATGACTCCAAGAGGCAGTTTGGGCATTACTTTAATTAGTTGTTGTTGATCACACACACACACACACACACACACACACACACACACACACACACACACACACACACACACACACACACACACACACACACACACACACACACACACACACACACACACACACACACACACCTGCGTCTGGTCGTATACCTGTTATGCAGCCTGCTGACCTCCCGCTCTGACCCCTGACCTTCCAGTGGAATAAAGCTGCCCACCCCTCTCACCTGACAGGTGGACAGAGAGGATGACCTCCCTGACACCTCTGTCTGTTGGAACTCCTAACTCAATGTGTCTGGAGAAGTTGCCATTGTCCTGTTTAGTGGCCTTGTTTTTATGACCTTCTTTTTATCTACTCAACTTGTTTAAAGGGTAAGCAAACCCACAAAAAAACTTTTTTTCCGTGGAAAAACATTCTGTTTGGGTCTCACAAAGTGTTACTAGGCTATTATCTGACATATGACATTTTTGAAGTTGTTTATTCTGCTGAAAAAAGCTTTGGTTCTTATTCAATGCAGCTTTAGGCGAGAGCCTAGCTAAACACAACCGAAAAATAAATCAATCCTTAGCATCACACTTGTGTATTAATCCCTTGCATTCCGGGACTATTTTCATTGCCTTGTTTTAAGTTTGACCTATCCTTTAAAATGTTAAATCATTAGAAACAATCTATAGAATGGCAGGCCATTTGTTTAACCAAAGGTTCTCTGGTTGCTTGGAGACCAGAGATCAGCAGAGTTGTTGTTGGAGTCCATCTTTCCATGTCGATTTCCTTGAAGCAATAATAACCCAGGGTGCTGACGTTCTCCTTCTCCGTGGTCTAGTGACAGAGGATGTGTTGTGCAGTGAGGCGGAGGAGCTGGAGATGCAGAAGGAGAGGTACGTCCAGGACCTCCGTCAGGCTCTGACCGGCACAGAGACCTCCGTCACGTACAACTTCACCCTGACACCCCATCCAACGGCCAACACCACCTCCACCAGCTGCACCACCACCACCACCACCACCCTGGCCTACGAGAAGGTGCAGAAGGACATCTCGGTAAGGAACGCTCCCTCGACCTCTGTACGATGCAACCTGTGTGCTACTGCCACTTTAAGCTAGTATCAATAAGCTAGCTTCAAGGAATTATACAGGCTAAGGCTTGAATTGTACTTATGTATTGAATGTCCACCTAAGCGGTTCAAGGGATGTTAAAAGATGTGTTGCACAAGTCTATCGCAGAGTTGCTCAATGTTGTCTCCACTGTTGGCAAAAATGAACTGGAAAACGCAGCAGGGAGGATCACGGTCCCTACAGCCTTCAAACCGTGGGACGGTGACATAGAGCCCCACAGTGTTCCGCTGACTCATATAGGACACAGAAGTATCAATCAGTCTTTGGGATGACTTGGCTTCAATTAGACCCTTGATGGAACCTTGATGGACCATAGTAGCAGAACATTGTGTTTATACATTTTTGGTGGTGTGCCTACCATAGTTCCTATGGGCCAATGATATTTCCCAAAATACGCACATATTTCCCTGGATACCCAGTTCGGTTTCCAGGAACACTTTGAATTGGCAGATAAACCCTTAAGTGTTTCAATGCTTCTGGTGAGGAGTCTCTTTCACACCAACTGCCATGAAGAATTAAAAAAAACACAGAGGAAATACAAATAAAAGCAGAACATAAAAGGGTAAAGAGGTATTCCTGACATTATAGCAGTACTTTTTTGTTTTCTGTTGTGTATACTGCATACTTATGGAGTGTTTACTGTTAGGCTGATAGTTGACCTTTTAATGGATGTGTTTATGCTATCTCCAGGCTATCATTAAGGACTGGTAAAAATGGGAAAATGAAAAGCTCATGTTTTGACCTTACTTTATGGATCCCAGAAAGCCTTTTTGGCACCCTGGTCGACCTGGTTCATTCTCACCATAGTTATTTGGATCGATATGATCATGATTATTATTATAAGGTACTTCTTAATTGAGTTTAGACGCAAGTCTTGCCACAGATTAGTGCTAAGCTTGGCTTGGATGTCAGTACTTGTTTTAAGCTGCCGAACGTTATTCACTCAATGTTACTTTCCTTTTACGCTCATTCTTTTATTCTCTCTCTTTCTCTCCCTTTCTCTCACTCTGTATCCTTCTCTTTCTTCTCAGCCTGTTTGTCTTTCTAGGTATCCATCTATCCTTGTATATATATCTATGTATCAATCGATCATTCTATCATCTGTCTAACCCTGCTCTACCCATATAAATAAATAAAATCTATCAATTGCTTTTTTTAGCGCTCTATCTAGCCGTCTCTCTGTCCGACTGTCACTAGGGAAGTGTAGGAATGCGAGCACACCATGTGGAAGACTATGCAGTGTATTATCGATGGAACTTCTGCACACTCATGCTCATTCTTACGAAAGGCCGGTTGCCGTGGGAGCAATGGAACACAATCGAACTCCAGCTTCCATCTGTTGCAACCGAAAAGGGAAATGAATAGATAGTCTGTTTTATTAAAATAAAACATGCGTTGTGGCATCCCTCCATTTGGAGACTCACACTTGCGTGTGGGTGTGTTAATGTTTTCTGGCTGTGTGTGTGTGTGTGTGTGTGTGTGTGTGTGTGTGTGTGTGTGTGTGTGTGTGTGTGTGTGTGTGTTAATGTGTGTGTGTGTGTGTGTGTGTGTGTGTGTGTGTGTGTGTGTGTGTGTGTGTGTGTGTGTGTGTGTGTGTGTGTGTGTGTGTGTGTGTGTGTGTGTGTGTGTGTGTGTGTGTGTGTGTGTGTAATGTTGCTGTGTGTGTGTGTGTGTGTGTGTGTGTGTGTGTGTGTGTGTGTGTGTGTGTGTGTGTGTGTGTGTGTGTGTGTGTTCTTTTTTTCCACTCTTCTCTCTGTGCCATAAAGTTATGAGCGTTAATGAAAGGCCCCCGGCCCGATGCCTGGGCCGCTCTTGGTTCTAATAGCAGTCCTGCATGTCCTGCAAATGAAAAGCAAAGCAGAAGCGACACATGTGCCCAGGTGTGAGCAGCGGTTGTTAGCATACCGCAGCGTGTTAGCATACCCGGCGTGCTTCCTAAATAATAGTCCAACCGTTTTAACATTGACGTAGTTTGTGGTTTGTCCATGTCGTGGCTGTGCAAAAATGCTGCTATAACCGATGTAATGACTGATTTAAGAATAATATGTAACGTATGTAATGATGTCAGTATGTCTTTTAAGGATTTTGTCATTTGTTCACTTGAAGTTTATATTGGGGCTGCGCAATAATTGGTTAGTATATTTAATCATCTTTTGATTGTGTCATGAAATGACGATATCAACTTACCGTATCTTGATAAGCTGACTACACGCCAGCTTATAGTCTAAATTCATTTTGATGAGAAAATAGGCCATGAAATGAACAAAAGATTAGGTTTGAAACAGATAAACTCTTTCTAGTCTGATACCATACTTATATAGCCTTATACTTGATATATACTGTATATGTATACATATTGTGATATTTGTCTATCGTTTAAAATCCCCCATTATTATAGGCCTATTTTCAACTTGCATATTTAGTCTTTTGAATTTATTATTACATTTTTAAAGTCAGGGGGTACTCTATGCTGTTGTTCATTGTGAGTTATATTCAGTTATTATGGTGATTCCACGGTTTGGGCTTTTTCCACGCGCATTTATTCAGGCGACTCCGTTTATGGTGGCCAACAAAATGAATGACGGCTGAACGTATTGTATAGATAGCAGAGAGGAGGAGGCGGTCGTACACAAGGCCCACTGTCCCAAAGTACAGCACAGTGTTCTTGGTGAGCTTTAAAATTCCGGTATTTATTCAGTTTCTATTTTGAGGTTTATCGTGCCGTGTACTTTCACAGTGAACACTGTATGAGCGAGAGGCTGGTTCAAACCAAAATGTGACAGTACGGAAAGCCACAATATGAATGATTGTACAGTAAAAACGTACAAAAATATATAACGTTGTTATATATTTCCTCCAACATTGAAATGTCCTTCATTATTAACACGCATCATTATTACTATTGACTTGAATTTTGATTTGAAGGTCATAGATACATAGAAAACTGATGAATGAACATGACTTGGAACATGCTCCCCCTAAGCCAACCCTGAAACGTTTTTCAGGGTTCACTGACGTGACATCAGCATTCATATTTTCCCATGCGCACAAAAAGTTGACCAAAACACCCTCAGACCCTAACTCACGGTTGTCATGACAGGAATCGGAACCCTAAAAAAAGAGTGTCGCTCCAACGATGACGTTAACTTAGGGGGACCACTTCCCAAATCAACGTTTCCTTTGGCTGGCACCCTCCGGCCCCTCTGCAGGTGTCTGCGCAACAGTCTAAATAAATTGCCCAGGAATACAGAAATCTCAACGTAAACGCACTCGGTGGGGCAATATATAACCTCAATTGCCTTCATGATGGAGCTATGGAGACAGCCCAACTCTACTCTCCCCGCATCCCCGAGACAAAATGTGTTAAATGCAGATCTGTTAAAACAATTAGCAGGCTAGCATCCCGATCAAGAAGGTCCGGTGCTGAGTTGACGTGCAAGCTGGCATGGCTCGACCGCACGTCCAAACAGTGTTTTCCACTTGGGGCAAGACGAATGGTCTGCTGTTTTAGACTTTAGAGTTGGTTATTTACTTAAAGTTTCTAAAGCTGCGATGAGGTAAGTGCTGGCACAATGTGGACACCTGTGAGGGAGGGGTAGAGAGAGAGAGAGAGAGAGAGAGAGAGAGAGAGAGAGAGAGAGAGAGAGAGAGAGAGAGAGAGAGAGAGAGAGAGAGAGAGAGAGAGAGAGAGAGAGAGAGAGAGAGAGAGAGAGAGAGAGAGAGAGAGAGAGAGAGAGAGAGAGAGAGAGAAGAGAGAGAGAGAGAGAGAGAGAGAGAGAGAGAGAGAGAGAGAGAGAGAGAGAGAAGAGAGAGAGAGAGAGAGAGAGAGAGAGAGAGAGAGAGAGAGAGAGAATTGGTTTATTTTCGGTGTCACACTGATAGTCTTTTATATGATCTCTTTGAGTGAGTGCACTGGAGTAGATTGGAACTTTTAGGCTTCAAAGAGGAGGCTGATATTAAAGCCTATTCTAGTGTTTATTTTTGTGTTATACAAACGATATATCAAAAATACTGAATTGAGACCAACCAAATAATTGATAACGGTTAGGTTTCAACATGCACATCTCTTTTTTAATTCTTAGTTATTCCGTTGACAAAACTGAGCGTATATTTGTACGTTTGTATCCACGTGTATACAGACAGTGAATACTGCATTAGTACCTGTCCGTCCGATAGTGTAAATTCTCCGTGATCTCCAACCATCACCCACCCGGTGGGAGGCCTCTTATCCAGACAGCCCCTGGATGTCTAGGATCTGGCACTCTTATCTAACCGAGTGCCATCGGGGGGGGGGGGGGGGTGAGAACAGACACAACACGGACCACCACAGATTCACGCAGTTCAACCAAGGGAAAACAAACCCTATCTTGATGACAAATGGGTCCAAGCAAGAAGGACATTTCCGACCAAAATAATAATTTGGTGATAAATGGTGAACCCTCAAGGCTGCGTAACTTAAAGGGAAACAGTCAAGCTTGACCGTTTTTTCTAATTTGAGTCGTTTACAAGCTGGACCATTGGGCGTCTTCGCTTTCAGTTCCGTCGACGGCTAAAAACCAAGACGGTGGCCCGGTGCGGCGGCAGTAGCTCAGGAGGTAGAGCAGCTTTGGCTGGTAATCGTAAGGTTGCTGGTTTCGATCCCCGGCTCGAGTGTCGAGATGTCCCTGAGCAAGGCACTATATCCCCGACTGCTCCCGACGAGCTGCCCGTCGCCTTGCGTGGTTGACTCCGCCGTCGGTGTGTGAATGGGTGAATGTCAGGCGATATTGTAAAGTGCTTTTCGATAAAAGCGCTATTTAGATGCAGTCCCTGTACCGTTCCATTAAGGCGAATAAGGCCCATGACGTGACTCTGTTTTGACCGGGTGTTCCGTCTCTGTGTTCCCGGTTCTCCTCGTTGTCCCGCGCCATTCCAGTTCCGGCTGGGTTCGGTGGAGCTGGGGGCCATGGCGGAGCCGGTGGAGGCAGTGAGAGAGCTGCTGGAGATGGGGGCCCGGAGGGCCGGCCGACTGAAGCGACAGAACCGTCGCCTCCAGCAGGAGAACCACAGCCTCGGCGAGGAGCGGAAGCACATGACTGCAGAGTAAACACACACGCATGCACACGCAGAAACACACACGCAGACACACACACACACACACACACACACACACACACACACACACACACACACACACACACACACACACACACACACACACACACACACACACACACACACACACACACACACACACACACATACACACACACACACACATACACAGGGCACTTGGGTTTGTGCATATATACAGTTCTGTTCATAGTCCACACACACACTCACTTGCCATACAGACACACACACATGTTTAAATACATATATACACACAGGCAAGCATACACATGCAAGCATACACAAACAAGTTTGAGCACACACACACACACACACACACACAGGCTCTCAGACACTTAAACTCTCTCACACACATCAAACCCCTCTCTCCCCCATGAATCATTAGCGGTTTTCTTAGTCTTACGCAATCCTGAGAGCTGGAAGTGAGGCTCTGCTCTCCTCTCTTCATCATACGTGTGTGTGTGTGTGTGTGTGTGTGTGTGTGTGTGTGTGTGTGTGTGTGTGTGTGTGTGTGTGTGTGTGTGTGTGTGTGTGTGTGTGTGTGTGTGTGTGTGTGTGTGTGTGGGAGGGAGGGCCTGACGCAAAACTCTACACACACATGCACACACCCCTCCTGGAAGGGCTTTGCTCATGGTGTGTGTGTGTGTGTGTGTGTGTGTGTGTGTGTGTGTGTGTGTGTGTGTGTGTGTGTGTGTGTGTGTGTGTGTGTGTGTGTGTGTGTGTGTGTGTGTGTGTGTGTGTGTCTGTGTGTGTGTGTGTGTGTGTGTGTGTGTGTGTGTGTGTGTGTCTGCACCTTAATAGATTCATGGTGTTTCTAAGGCTCCTTCTGATGGTGGGATCCATCACTGATTACACACACACAGCCTGTTCTGTTATTCTCTATTTCCATCAGGGGAGGTGTGTGTGTGTGTGGCAGGCGGGGGGGGGGGGAGGGTCTAGGGTTTCTGGAAAGCCTGTGACCTCTGACCCCGTATGAGGTGGATGAGTGGTGAGGGAGCAGGGAGACGCAGAGCTGCGTAATATACTGTGTTATGGAGGAGGAAGTGGGATTGTTAACGCCTGCTCTGTGTGTGTGTGTGTGTGTGTGTGCGTGTGTCTGGGTTTGATTGTGTTTGTGTATTTGTGTCTCTGCCTGCATTTGTGTATGTGCATGGCGTGTTTGTGTGTTTGGACGTACGCACACATGTGTGTGTGCATGCGTGTGTGTGTGTGTAATTACATGCATGTGGGTATGTGTGTATGTCTCATCGGCGTGTATGTGTATGTGTACGTACATGCGTGTGTGTGTGTATGTGTATGTATGTGTGTGTGTGTGTGTGTGTGTGTGTGTGTGTGTGTGTGTGTGTGTGTGTGTGTGTGTGTGTGTGTGTGTGTGTGTGTGTGTGTGTGTGTGTGTGTGTGTGTGTGTGCGTGCGTGCGTCCCCTGCAGGCTGTGGCGGTACGCCGAGGGGAAGCAGGCGCTGGAGGCGGAGCTGTTCTCCCGCTTCGTCCAGGTGCTCAATGACAAGAAGGCCAAGCTCCGCACGCTGCAGCAGACAAACACCAGGTACACACACACACACACACACACACACACACACACACACACACACACACACACACACACACACACACACACACACACACACACACACACACACACACAACACACACACACACACACACACACACACACACACCCAGCACACACCCACAGCACACACACACACACACACACACACACACACACACACACACACACACACACACACACACACACACACACACACACACACACACACACACACACACACACACACACACACACACACACAACACAACCTTTGAAAGCGTTCAATCGATACGACCTGTACATCGTTTGGCACACACTTCAATCAACGGCAGTAATTAAAGAATGAATCGATTTTTGGAGGAACTCCAAACATTCACAAAGTCTGAGCCCACCGAGGTCCCTGTTCGCCAGGTCTTGAGTCTGTACATGACACCGGAATGAATCCTGCGCATATGACCCCTCATCAGCAGCTCTGGTGCTTTTGCACTGCTTTTTGATAACTATATAAATCCATGCCATGGGTATGATTGGTCTTCCCTTTCAGTGATAGAAAGAGAGACGTCTTTGTGTGTTTGTGCTCGCAAAAACCATGGTCTGTCTGTGTCTGTGTGTGTTTCTGTGTGTGTGTAGGAGTTCCGAAAAGCCGAGCAAATCAGCCCAGAGCCCGGGCCAAGCGTCCCACCAGGGAGAGACGTTTGAGGATGAGTACGGTTGCAGTACGGAGGAGGAGAAGGATGAGGAAGAAGAGGGGAGAGGAGAGGAAGCTGCAGGCCCAGCCACCGCCACCTCAGCCTCCCAGGGTGAGGAAAGGACTGAGTGGCTGATGCCAAGTCCACACTAATGCAGATGCGTGGGTTTTGCTTTCCTTCCATACTAAAGAAACTAAAGGAATAAATAGGTATTTATTTATAGAGGTTAGTCTCATTATAGTCACACAAGCCAGACCTAATATCTATATCTAGATTAATATTTAAAGTCTGTTGGCAGATGAGCTCAATTCTGGCTGAAAGAGGCGTTCGATTTCACTTCTCGGTTTCGACCAATTCCGTTGCTGAGAAATGGGACTTACAGCATCGCACCTCGACTAACAACTCAAAAATAATACAGCAAATACAGAATTGACTGGTGTAGCCCCGGAACTCGTATGATCACTGAGGGTTTTCTAAGTGCTCTGACTCTGCTCTGACTCTATGTTTTCACAAATGTTATATTTTTCTAATTGTTCACTGACTTAAAAGAAGACTTGAGAGAATCAGGAAACAAAAGAAAAATGACCACTTTCTGGCCTCAAAAGCATCCGCTGTGTTTGAACTGCACTGGACGTGGATATTTAATAGTTATGGCAGTAACAAAATACTCCTACTTTAAAACTCTAGTTAAATATATATATGTGTTTATGAAGTGAAGTTAAAGATTTGTGTGCCAGTGTTTGTGGGCGTTCATAATGCCTGTTAGCATTATTTACGTTAGCTTTCACCGTTACTTAGTGACCACCTCAACAAGGGGAATTTATGCCACCCTCGCACTGTGTTATAAACAGACATCAACAATATGCATGCTGTATGTCGCAAATTATGGAGAGGGTGGGGTTGTTGCCCTGGGATACCAGGCTGTGTTGTGTTTGGCCCTTTCCTTCGGTCCGGGAGAAATTCTGTCCATAAGTGATGAGTTGCTCCTACCTCTATGATGACATCACTGAGTCCCTATGTAGTCCATAGCAGCTCTGTCATCGGTCATGGCAAAAGGGATCAAAATTCACATAACTGAAGGGCAGTATGAAATATTGCCTAGAGCCATTTCTTGCCTCCTTTGAAAGGCGATACGTCTTGATGAAAACACTCCGATGCTGGATGTTTCAGGGTGTTTGCTTTGCAATGGAAGATGGATGTTTCTGTGTGAAATATGAGTTTGAGTTTTCTTGTATCATTTATGAAGAAACGTGTGAAATGTGATCTGTTGTTCTAAGGGTATGGTATAGCCTAATGGATTGAATTGGCATTTTCCAGTGTTTGTTTAAGATCCATATTTCTCATGTTGAGATTTGTAGTGGGGAAGTATTGGTTGTTGGGTTATAAATAATGTATCCAACCCAAAAATCTATTAAACGATCTGAAAGACTGATGAATCTATATTTATAGACAATTCACAAAGAGTGGGTTTCATCAATCAATGAGATGGTTTGAGCTCAATTAGTTTGTTAATTAAAAAAATTCTTCCAACAAAACATACAAAAGCATATGCAATTTGCATGCCATTTCGAATCAAAGTGCCAGACAATAAAGTGAACGCACACGTTTCATAGCATGGTTGGCCCCATTGGGAAACCAACTTTCAACCCTGGCTAGTATTAATGCCTTGCTCTCTCAATTGAGCTACCCAGGACCTATATAACTTTAATGAATACAACGCAACATGAGTTTGAATCAATGTAACTATCTATATGAAGGGGGTTTGTGAGGCTACATATGTGTTTCAAAGGGTGTGTCTCTGTGATTTTTCGTGTAGCTTCCTCCCGGGTCCGACTGAAGGAACCTAAATCCTCATAAGTGTCCGGTTCCTTTTCCTCTTGATTGTGTCTCGGGTGTCATCCAACGTCTTTCTTCCGTCGGTTTTTGTTTCTCTCGCAATGTCATCACAAAAGCGCACACCCCAATGAAAAAGAAAATCACATTTCCCGTTTTTAGTAAGAATTATATTATTAGTCAATAGCATTTGTTTTTCATTGCTCAAATCGCATTCATTGCTCAAATCATCTAGACCCACACGGGCAAAGTTGTGTTAGCACATTGAGTCATCAATGGTTGGATCTCCCGTTTCACACGACCCGAAAGGGTCCTCGCGCAGAGAAACGATTCATGTCATTAAAAAGCCGCTACGAATAAGGAGGGGGTCGACGCCCACCAGCACGCTGTCGGCATACGGGATTGAACCCAGCGCCTTTTCGTCTGCGAGTCGAACAACATATCTTCTTTACTATCCGCCCCCCATAGACGTAACAATTGTGATTTATGTTATTACAGTACGTATTCATAATGCAAAGAATCGAACGATTAGAATGAGGACAATGAGGAGGAGGATATGGAGGACTTTGAATTGAGGACCGCGGGGGCTTTTCCATTCGGGTCTTTAGTTGCGGTGCAGCCTGATACTTGCAAGGTGCTTATGGAGGGGAATGCCGCTTGGAGCCGAAGAATGGAATATAGAAGGTGTTTTTTTTTTCACTCTATTTGTCATCTCGCATGATGTCTTCTTTTCCAGCCTGCCGTGTTTTAGTCCTCCACGGGCCAGTTATGTTGGGAGCTGGAAGGCCAAGGTTCCAGCACTACTACACGTGTCTAAGCTCTCGCTCGCTAGCCCTCTCTCTCCCCCCCTACCCCTCTCACTCTCACTCTCGCTCTCCCTCCAGCGCTGTGATGATGAGGGGAAAACCTTCCTTTGTTGTTCTTGTTGCCACGACAATGAATGAAATTTGCCACGAGCTGGTCGTGGGTCATAGACAGACACGTGTGTGTGTGTGTGTGTGTGTGTGTGTGTGTGTGTGTGTGTGTGTGTGTGTGTGTGTGTGTGTGTGTGTGTGTGTGTGTGTGCGTGTGCGTGTGTGGAGAGGCAGTTGGGTGGAACAGTGTTTCTTAATTGCTTTTTCCTTCATCAGATGAACCAGATGAATCCATTCCATCAGGATCTAGAAGTCACAGCGGTTTCTCAAATTGTGGTGTAGTGTTGTACGTCACCGGGCTCCGTCCAGATGAACCCATATGTATCTCTACCTGCTGAGAGACGGCGAGAGAGCTGGTATATGTTCTCGTAACGCCTGTGGCCTATGTTTGTGAGAATTCTCGTAGTTTTGCCATGTATCGTTTGTTGTTGTAAATGAGTTTGCGGCCACGGGCGTTAAGAGCTGTTTTCTACGCGTCTCTGCACATGTTGTGTGACGTTTTCAGTGTTAACGCGCACACCTTGGTTCAATTAAGGCTGACTAATCTGATTAACCCTGGCCACTTACTTATTCTCTGTGATCGCTCAACAGTCTTGCTCACTGTTTGTTCACCATCTCACAAGGTCAGAAAAAGAGAGGGAGAAGAGACACACACACACACACACACACACACACACACACACACACACACACACACACACACACACACACACACACACACACACACACACACACACACACACACACACACACACACACACACACACACACACACACACACACACACACACAGCGAGAGTGCCATTCCAGAGAGAGAGAGAAAGAGAGAGAGAGAGACCTTTTCAAACTGTAACAGAGTGCGAGTTATGACCAGATGTTGGTGGCATTCCTCTCACCTCCGACTGTACTGAACCGTCCTCCTATACCATTACCTCCCTCGAGTACTTTCTGAACCGTTCTTTAACGGTACAGAACTTTATCTTCATCTGTAGCTCAAAAAATGCTACCCCATTACCAAATCATAAGGGGACAAAATGGACTGGTTTTGTTCAATGATGTCATTGGGTGAAATAGTATTCAGGTCAATGTTATCCGAGTACGCCAACACACAAAAGCCATTTCCTCCTTTGTGATTGTTTTTGAGTGAAACAAGTGTGTTGATACACTGAGCTTAAAAGTCCCCCGATTTATTTATTTATCCAAGCATTCTTGCGTTGCTTCTTCCCTTTTCAGACGCCGACAGCGATTCCCTATTGGCCGACGAGGCCAACGACATCACGGACGTGGCGCCCTGCCGCAAGCGACGCTTTCGCCACCTCGCCGTACCCTCTGAACCCGTGGCCAATCAGGCGCCCGCGGAGACCACCTCCAGACACAAGTAAGACCAGCGGCGGAAAACAGCGCCATGACACCACACCACCACCACCACAAGCACGCTTTTAAAAAAAAACACGGCAACGCACTACAAACACGTGCGCCGTCGGTTTGTTTTGGTTTCTCGCGAGAAACAAACGTTCCAGAGAACAGTTTATCCACACTAACCAAAGACCCCAGCCCCCCCCCCCCCCCCTCCCCCTAGGGGCGTCGCTGTGTTTATTTCATTCTTAAATCGGTTTATTGGCATTGTAGCTCGTAAACTTGCCGATGAGTCAGTGTCTGTTCATCTGGGTGGGCGTGGCCCTTCATCCCCCAAGGAGCACATCAGTGGAGTCACGGTTCACGAGTCAGTTGTGGGTTCACCCCAATGTCATACTCTGTCGGTTTGCCATCAGACCGAATCCCCTCATCTCCGTCGTGACCAGCGTGTGTTCCTTGCGTCATTGAGCTGCTACAACTTCTCGGCAGAAAAGAACCATCCCCCCCACTAAACCCCCGGGGTCCTCTCTCCATCCTCCCCCACCACCCTCCACCACGCGTCTCCCCTTCGCTCTTCTCCCCCGACCCTCAGCTTTCCTCCCTGGCCTCCCATCTCTGTTTCACCAACCCTCACCCATCCCACATCTCCCCCAGCAGTCTCACCCCTCCTCCCCTAGCCACCTGACCCATCCTCCCCCACCAACTTCCCCAATCCCACGTTCTCAGCCATCCTCGCTCACAACCCTCTCCCATCCCCACCTTGATCTCCCCCCACCTCTGAATGGGAAAGTTAAACACCGTAAAGCTTGCCTGTCAGGCAGGCTCTTTGTGATGTAAAATTTACACGGTCACTATGCTCGCGTTCCCTAAATAGCAAACAAACTTGCGGTGCTGGAATTTACTCATTAAATGTAGAGGGGGTTGTCTAATTAATGGGGGGGTTGTCTACTTAAATGGCCTTTTAGCTGTAAGAGTAAGACTTGTGTGGATTAGGGGGACCTTTTGCATTGTGGTGTGACGGAAAGTGATTTGTGCATTTCTGTGTAAACTTTAGTCAAAGGCATAGGAATCTACCGGTAATATGATTGTGAAAGTGGGCCTCCTATCATTATGAAATAGCTTCACCACACATTACACATTCTTATATTGTGAAATTCATATGCGTAGTGTGAATTACACAACAGGTCAAGGCACACCTCGTCATGGGACCTGCAGCCAACGCACTTTGATATTACAGTTTTTCTCAGTCGCTTTGGTACATTTCTCAGATCAGAATTAAAATTCTCAAAACTACCTGTTGAATCTTCACATCATTGTGTCGTTTGTGCACATCAAAAAAGCAGTTTCTCATTTCTTTGAACAAGTTGCAAATGCTTTGGTACATTCATGCAAATGATTATGTACAATTCTCTGCTCTAAGCAAATTATCAATTGCTTATGTCATGTTGATCAAAATGTATTGTAATGGGTCTCTATTGAATAGTCTCTCCCCCACAACATGTAGGCATTAGTTCATTGCATAAGTCTTTACATGCAAAATGGTTGAAAAAGTTGTCATAAATCTGTTCTGAATTGGTAAATTACTACCAAGTGAATCTTGATTTTCTCTAAAGAAGGGAAATGTGTGAAGTGTTAGATCAACCAATGATCAACCAGTTTATTGGAATAGCTCAAAGGTGCATCTCCTCAACCATGAACTGGCAAGTATATATATTATAGCAATGTAACACAATGTTACATTGTCTGAGAATTTGTGTCCCAACAGACAGGAACGTCAGAAGGTGTAGGATGACTGCAATGTAATTCCTAGAGCAATGCATGTACAGTTTACCCTAAGGAGATTTTCATATGTTCACATTTCTAGCAATGACATGGTCTGTCAACAAATTACAGTACAAACAGTCAAAGCGTAAATGTGAATCTTGTCCAGTTTCTTGCAATCAATCTCCCACATACACTAAGGTGTAACTTACAATTTACAATCATTGTCTTCAAAACTTTAGCCATGGTTTACATCAGCACATCCCTCCAGAGTACACCGTTATAATGACAACATGACTAAGCAATTTGACTGTCTTATACGTACACAATTCAATTTTTTTTCAATTCAATTCGATGATGTCATCAGTGTCATCAAATTCAATTTGATGACACTGACATGTTCATTGACACAGATATTTACTTTTGAGAAACAAACTAAGGATTTTGAGCCAGACTTGCTTTTGCATGAAATCCATGGTGTTTTGCTATTTGTACCAATTGTTTTGAGAAGTGCACTTACTGTTTTGCAAATTTCAATTTTGATCTAAGAAATGTACCAAAGCGATTGAGAATAACTCCAAAGACCACCGAGCCCGGCCCGCAAATTTATGTTTCAATTTCTGGTTAAGTTTCAATTTTCGCACACAAAACCTGACTTGGCACATGAGTTCAATTCTTGCTCCTTGTGCTTTGCGTTGCCCAAACAATACGATTCTAGTTGTTTGTGTCATGATACAAATATGAAGCGAGATTTGTGCTGGATATGCTTGCGGACTTTCAGAAACACGCACATGAGTGAGACACCGTCTGATCTGTGTTAAGGACAAAGCTCTCCGATGCATGGATGGAAGAACGTCTGGTATTTAGGTATTTAGCAGAGATGGTAGCGTTTGTCATATATTCCTGTAATCCTGTCCAAGTTTACGCTCCTGTCCCATCCAAGCAGATACAAACACGAAGCCCCTTAAAAGCAGCTGTCTACCTTCAGGGCGTGTCAAAGTGAAGGCATTCCAGTGAACATCATATTCACCTCTCCAGAGTTTACTGGTAGTTAAGGACCACTGGTTTATAATTTATCGCTGCTGGGCTGGTGAAGTCCACCGGTTGAAGGTATTTGGAGACTGATTTTTTTTTGCTCTGTTGAAAGCGAATCCTCACCACATCCTTCCAGCAAACCATTGTTTCCTCCCTCTCGTTCTCTGGTCTGTCTGTCTGTCTGTCTGTCTGTCTGTCTGTCTGTCTGTCTGTCTGTCTGTCTGTCTGTCTGTCTGTCTGTCTGTCTGTCTGTCTGTCTGACTTCCTCTCCCTCTGTCTCTCTCTCTCTCTGTCTCTTTCTCTGCCTCTCCCCCTGTCTCTGTCTCTCCTCCCTCTCTCCCTCTCTCTCTGTCTCTGTCTCTGTCTCTGTCTCTGTCTCTGCTCTCTGTCCTCTGCCTCTGCCTCTGTCTATCTCTCTCCCTCTGCCTCTGTCTATCTCTCTGCCTCTGCCCTCTGCCTCTCCCTCTCCATCTGCCTCTGTCTATCTCTCTCCCTCTCCCTCTGCCTCTGTCTCTCTCTGTCTCTCCATCTGCCTCTCTCTCTCTCTCTGTCTCTCCATCTGCCTCTGTCTATCTCTCTGTCTCTCCCTCTGCCTCTGTCTATCTCTCCTTCTCTCCCTCTGCCTCTGTCTATCTCTCTGTCTCTCCCTCTGCCTCTGTATCTCTCAATCACGTCTGCTGATAATGGGTTGATTGCCACAGATTCAGACAGTAAAAGACCCATTCAACTATCTGTCAATATTATATGTGAAGACCCATACAGAAGATGAGATTAAATGGACCAATCCTACATTTATTTATTATTTTAATCAGGCCATCATCAGTCCGGGGGGTTAATTATATATCTTACTGAAATTACCGGGTTCACTGCTGTGTTACAATTGTTGTCTTAGCTGTACTTGTTGCAGTGGAGGCTCATGTTTTTCTGCTAAAATTCATTATTCTGTGCTCTAAGCTAGTGCGAGGAGGGTGGGGGGGATTCAACAGGAGGTCTTGGCGAAGGAGTCCAACATTCATCTCATAGAAACAACGATGCATTTCTATGTATTCCTCTCTCTCTCTTGTCCGTTCTCTCTCACACTCAATCCATCGTCTCCATGTGTCAATGGCCTCTATGGTGTCAGTATCTCAGAGTCTGGTGGACTTTCCGTTGTTTCATA
Source organism: Melanogrammus aeglefinus (assembly GCA_900291075.1). NCBI lineage: Eukaryota > Metazoa > Chordata > Actinopteri > Gadiformes > Gadidae > Melanogrammus > Melanogrammus aeglefinus. The sequence continues at coordinate 135,643 of OLKM01000045.1, forward strand.
TTCCAAAAGATCTCCCCGATAAAAAGGTCCTTGTGTTGGGCCTTCAATAAGCCCGTTTTTTCCTTTTCTTTTTGGATGCGACCATTTAGAAAAACCTTCCAAAAAAGCCATCCAACAGATCTGATGTTGTTTTTGTACAAGTCGACTCCTGAAAGCAGTGATGTACTTTACGACCACCCCCCCCGCTCCCCAAGAAGCCATCCAGAGAACGGTGCCACATGCAGATGCAGGCCAAGAAACCCCCCCAATGAAACTCCCAGCCACCCCGGACCCCCTACTTCCTGGCCCTGGGTGTTGATGGCGGGATTAGCCAGGGCTATTAGCACACTAGCACCTCTGGGGGTGTGTGTGTGTGTGTGTGTGCGAAACAGAGAACACTCACAACACAACACACACAAAACCAACCACCAGGGAGAGAGAGAGAGAGGTTTGCAGTAAAGCCAACGCCAGCTGTTTGATCGCCCCAGTGGCTCAGCATGGACCTGGCTCCCTCCAAGGCTCCGAAGGCCCCGTCATGAGAGAGGCCTTTGTCTCGCCCCACAGCCCTCAACCCCCCTCACCCCTCTCCTCCCCCCCACCCTCCGCCTTCCCCCACTCCCACCCGATGGGAAGGTTCTCGGAGAACGGGAGAATAAGAGGGGGTCTCGGGGTATAATGGCAGCCATGCACCCCTGTTAGGTCCTCACGACTGCGGGATAAGGTCTTCAGTCTGTGGAGGCTCAGCTCTTCTCATCTCTGAAACCTCAGATCTCCTCCGCTGATGACGAAGGACCTCTTCTCTGAGAGCCCACATCTCCCCATCGCTGAAACCCAAGATCCGCTCTCAATGATGGGTTAAGGGCTGAGGGATAATCTCTCCATCTCAGAAGGCTAAGAGCCACGTTAGACTGTACCGCTGCCAAAAGGCCGGCATAGGTACGCCGTGGGCAACTACGTCACAGGCGTAGCCCAGAGAGCAACCACTGTTGTGGAACAAGCTACAACCACTCGCTTCCCCTACGGTGTTATGTTTTTTTTACCGGTTCTTTTATGATCCGACTGGTTGAGATGGTTTCCTGTAGATGTTGATCTGTACAACTCATCATCTTCACATCGGGAACATCACATGGTGTGGCTCAAGGCACTGAGCTACCGATGCAGGAAGGTCAATGCTAGGCACGGGCCGAAAGACAAATGCCTGCAAGTACGGCGAATTTGGCGGCAAAAAAACAGTGATGTCATGCATAACTTTCTTATGTTCTGTGATTCACCACACAGGTCCTCAGTTAGGAGGCTAGGAAGGAGGAAGAAGGAGATGCAGGGTCATGTCTGAGGCGTTATGGGAGAGGGAAGACCAGGAGAGAGGAGGAGGAGGAGAATGAGGCGACGGGAGGCGACGCATCCATTAGCTTTGCTTGACTTGACACAGGAGCCAGAGAGAAGAAGTTTTGTTGTTTTTGGTTTTGTTCCCGTTTGTTTTTGTTCAGGGAAATGCGTGTTTACATGAACCTAGCGTGAAAAGTTCCTCTAATCCACTTTAATTTAAGAGCCAACAAGGAGCCATGCACCCTCTGATCCCACACCGCACTCCTCTCCTCTCTCACTCTCTCACTCACTCTCTCTCACTCTCTCCCGCTCTCCCACTCTCTCTCTCTCCACCCAGACACAGGGGCTGCGCCAACTATCAGCTCGTAGCAAGGAGCCGTGCTAATCACTCCCGAGATCTGGAACGCATTGAGGGTCATTTGCATGAGTGCGTAATGCCAGCTTTAAGATGGCTTTATAAGCAGGCTTGAGCGCCCGAAAAAGAGTTATTCCAGGTCGCAGTTTGTACACTGCATGCCGTCTCCCCCCTCGTCCCCCTATTCTGAAAACGTGCGTTGATTTTGAGCTTGTTACCGCGGTAAAGGATACCTTGGTTATGAATGGCACGAGCTATGAATGTGGGTGGCTCTTTTTGGGCGAAAGGGAAATGCTTTGGGATGATTGAGTTAGTGGAGCAGTGGGGCGAGGGAAGGGGGGAGGCCTTTCAGATTAAGGGGTACCGTATGTAATGATACCCCCGCCAAGCCCGGGAAAAATACTGCTCTTATTCTCCCTAATGGCAAAGGTAGCGCATAATTGGCACAGAGCTGCGCACTTCCGGCCAGGAAGTGAGAAAACAGGAGCTTTTAACGCGCGTGTGTGTGTGTGCGTGTGCGTGTGCGTGCGTGCGTGTGCGTGCGTGTGTGCGTGTGTGTGTGTGTGTGTGTGTGTGTGTGTGTGTGTTCGAAAAAGCCCCTCTTGTGTTTAACTTCAAACCCCGTGGGTTTCGAGCGCTTAACTTTGGCGGTTGCCGGTTCACCGCTCTGTGTTGGCGGTCCTCTGGTGGTCTTGTGAAGTGGTGGGTTTCAACATCACACCCCCCCCCCCCCCCTCCCCACCTCAGCGCCCACATCTGGGGTTACCTCCAGGAGGGGACCCTCGGTACGGTGTGTGTACAGTCGGGGACTGTTTTGAATGAGCTCAGGGTCGTAGTGGTTTGCTCGATCTCACACTGTTCTTTCACCCTCTCTGGGCGCGCTCTTCATCGCCACCTTCGTGATCATCAGTTATTTCGCCATCATCGTCATCGTCGCTGCCAACTTCAATGAAGAAAGTTTGCGCGTCTCAGTTTGTGAGGATAAAAGTGTGTGTCTGCGCACACTTTCTCTTACAAAACTCAAAGTGTTGCCCAAGAAAATAATTCTGCGAAAAAGGCTGTTTAGTGTTGCTTTATGCCCCACAAGGGACGATGGTGAAAAATAAAAGACTTTGTATTGGCAGTTTGTGGGTCTTGTGATCACCAACACACACAGACTTTCTCCACCAACCTGGGGGTACACACACTGTTAGTCAGGTGATTTACTGAAAGGACCCTAGAGGGTTTTGTGTTTTGTTTCTTTACAAGACAGAAATATGGGGGCTTTTATTTCGAAGGCTGCAGCCCCGCCGGGGGGATAAGACCCTGGGGGTCTATCCTGAACCTCTCATCCGCCATCATCTGTCTTGTATCACACACACACACAAACACACACACACACACACACACACACACACACACACACACACACACACACACACACACTCCAACTTTAGTGCATCAGTGTTATGATCCAAACGTAAACACTGGCGGGGTCTGTCTGACCAGAGGGAAGGTAAAATGTTGGTAATATAAACTGTGGGGAGAAATGGCTTCCAAAAATGCGACGAAATCCCTGCCGCCGTCGTCGGATCCTAACCTGCAGATGCCAGAGTTTTGTGGGATCCGTCTGCAGGTTATGAACGCACAAACATAAAGACACACATGTACGCTCTGCAGGTATAAAAAAACGGCCCATGTGTTTCCAGTCTTTGGCCACATTATAGACTTCCTGCTCCAGGAACGTGGGCAGTAAAGTGAAGCTCGTTAGGGTACTGACCACCCTCCCTTTGGCCATCCATCCCTCTTTCTCTATAGCCCTCTTAAGCCCATCATTCTGTCTCCAGCTCCCTCCTGTCGCACTTCATTGCTGTCTTAGGTCACGCATCTCTATTAGAGTCTGTCTGTCTCTGTCTCTGTCTCTCTCTCTGTCTCTCTCTCTGTGTCTTTCATATCAATCTGATGTGTGTGCGTGTGTGTGCCCCCAGACGACGCCGGGACCCCCCTGCTGGTGGGAGTGCGGCTGGGCCCCAGAGGACGCTGCAGCAGCGGCAGCAAAAGGCCCCGGGCCCCGCGGAGAGCCCCTCCACGGAGGACCTGTTTGACGATTTCTGATCCACCAAGATGCCATCTTTTTTAAAAACTCTTAAAATAAAATGAGATCTATGAATTCGTATGAATACTAAAAAAAAAAAAAAAAAAAGTGTTTACTTTTGGTGATTCCTTAATAGGTGTAATAATTGTAATAATTTTAATATGTATTTATTTGAGTCAGTGGGACAATAAAGATATATGCTTTTACTGTTGACAATGGGAGCTGCCCATATGAAATTGTATAGGATTTTACAAAAGATGTTTTTTTTCTATGCAACCATGTCTTTCAAATCAATAAAGTAAGTCTGCTTCTGTTTTGTCAATCAAATCGAAATGTAGTGGTTGTTTTTCTAACCACATGCGCTTTAATGTCTATGTCGTTTATTATGATGAATAACTCAAGGATTCCTTCAGTTATCTAAAGTCCCGAGGGTCGCTTATGACAACACATCCGATAAACCTCACTTTAATGACCAGCGGGTTTGTCATCGGTCTCTGTCTCTCTCCACGTCCCCTCCCGTCACTCCAGAAGCCCGCTCCCTCCTGCCCATTTCTCTCCGTCTCTCACTCTCTAACTCTATCTGTTGCTCTCTCCTTTGTCTTTTAATTGCCTATCTTGGCTCTCTCATCTCTTTCGGACTCCCTCTTTCTTGCTCTCTCGCTCTCTCTCCCTCTTTCTTGCGCTCTCTCTCCTTCTTTCTTGCTCTCTCTCTCCCTCTTTCATATTCTCTCTCTCACTTCCATCTTTCTTGCTCTCTCTCTCTCCCTCTTGTTCTCTTTCTTTTTATCTCCCTTTTTCTTTTTTGCTCTCTCTCTCTCTCTCTCTCTCTCTCTCTCTCTCTCTCTCTCTCTCTCTCTCTCTCTCTCTCTCTCTCTCTCTCTCTCTCTCTCTCTGTAAGTGATCTGGGATTCTGTTGGGCGGGTGACGGGGTGTTGAACATGTGCGTCCCTCCTCCTCTAACCAGCGGGGCTCACGTAGTGTGTAAAGTGGATTTCTGCTCTCAGCTGTGGGTTTAGTCGTGCAGAGAGCGGTCCAGGCACACAGCTGTTTCAAGGAGGCAGGAGCCGTCAGAGAACTTGGATCGCGACCCCCAGGGACCTAAAAAGTCGAAGCGCTGCAGACACGCACCACTGGATGAGCACGGTTCAAGTCGTGTTGCTGTTTTTTTTTAAAAAGGTATCGTTACTTTTATTTGTATTGTTGTGTTCATCTTTCCCTAACTAAAATCTGAGGTTGACGCAACTATGTTACACCCATATGGACTTGGGCGAGACTTTTTAAGAGACTTCAAGAAGTTCTTGAAGCCAAATGCTGAATAAGTTGTTAGACTGGATGGCTATTTGATGCTTTTCTTTCTTATAGACAGATAATCATTAATTTTTGACTTGATTGTATTTTATTAATAGTCTTGATTGTTCTTTATTGGTGGTCGTCAATTAACTGTGGTTGGAATGTTCCCACACTGATAAAGAAACGATAACAAACGTGTTGATAAAAACAGACACTTGGAAACGCTAATGTCCATTAGGATCCACTGTCAGACTGTCTAGACTGGATCGCTTGATAATGTTTATTTAATATTAGCCTACATCAGATTCCTTGTTCTGACAGCTCACATGCAAATCGAATTATATTCCTGACATTCCTTTATCACATAGTTGACACTTGCTGCGTTCGTCACATGCATACGAATGTAAATTCGTCGCATTAGACGTAACGGTGTCTTATTCAATAGATTGGCTCGAGATGTTCCTTCAGCTGCTGTGTTTGGTGTGCCTTTGTGCTGGCTTTACCCAAGAAGGTGAGTGGCCTATACCCTTCTCTAATGACCTTCTGAGTTGTTGTTCTTGTTATTTATTTTCTCACCATTCTCTGATCTCTTTAATAATGCCTCTCTTCCTTTCGTTCCTTGATTCACACACGCACGTACGCACGCACGCACGCACACACTCACTCACTCACTCACTCACTCACTCACTCACTCACTCACTCACTCACTCACTCACTCACTCACTCACTCACTCACTCACAGGCATACACCTGATGATAAAATGCAAGAAAAGTATCTGTATTGTAGCATTACAAAGTGTGTGTGTGTGTGTGTGTGTGTGTGTGTGTGTGTGTGTGTGTGTGTGTGTGTGTGTGTGTGTGTGTGTGTGTGTGTGTGTGTGTGTGTGTGTGTGTGTGTGTGTGTGTGTGTGTGTGTGTGTGTGTGTGTGTGTGTGTGTGTTTGTGTCCTCAGCGCCAGCACATGACATCAAGAAGATGGAAGGAAAGAACTCCCCTGTGTCGGGGTCTCTGTCCGGCCAGGTGGTCCTGCCCTGCCACTTCTCCACTCCCTCTTCCGACTCCCCCGCGCTCCCCCCCTCCCAGGCCTCCCCCACCCCGCACCCAGAGGAGCTGAGGGTCAAGTGGACCCGTCTGGATGGGCTGGGGGAACAGGTGGTGCTGGTGTCCCAGGGCAGGGTGATGAAGGTGGGCCAGGACTTCAAGGACAGAGTGTCGGTGCCCAGTCCGTCGTCAGGGGTTCTTGGCGACGCCTCCCTGACGGTGGTGGGTCTGAGGGCCAGTGATGCCGGCCTCTACCTCTGCGAGGTCATGCACGGGATGGACGACTCACAGGACTCGGTCTCGCTGAGCGTCAGTGGTGAGTACGCGTCAGAGGTGTACTCATTTGTAATATAGTGAGAAATGTGGTAGAAAAGTCGATGAGCATCCTCTGTCGGATGATTCACTCTCGCTGTCGTTGACGGATCCACTAGTTTGGCGCCAGTATCCAATTGAGGCACTGGGAAACTATGACCGAAACTTAAGAAAATGATGAGTCAGAGTGTTTTACCATTACTCCATGTTTCTTCTGTACACTCATAAATACAATTTTATAACGACACACTGAACATGAGTAGCAGTCACTGGGCTGGAAGGCTGAAAGTGGACTTCTTAATTGAGGCATGCAATTCCCAGCATGCAATTCTGTGAAAAAAATATATATAGATCCAAATATGAAATGTTACCGTGACAACAGCCAGGTGCACCCAAAACTGGCTTCAGCACGTGTGCTATTAAAACACCCAGGGTAGTCATCATTTATTCAGATATAATATAACACGAAACATGTCAGCAGTAACCCCAGCAACGACAACGACAAAAGACCACTTAATCCGGAAGATGTTGAATGCTATAATGGTACTCTGTTGTTGACTCGTTGCCAAACATCTCCCACTGTTTCGGTTTCCACGGAGAAGCCAGACAGACAGCCAGGGCAGATATAGGAAGCCAACACTGCCCGTGTTGGATAATATTTCATCCAGAGCACCGTGTTCACATGGGCCCAAGACACTCACAAAAAGATTCCACATTTGCACCGAACATTTGGCTTTGTTCAGCGGTTCCCAGACAAAGGGTCTCTTATGCGCGGGACATACAACTCCGTGTTCAGCATCCATTCATTCATTCACATCTTCCCCACGTCGTCTACCCTGCCAGGATATCCCCACAGACAAGATATAATCCCCCCTCGCCCCCCACACCCCCCCCCCCACACACACACTGTTTCCCAGTTGAAAATAATGGATCCAATTACGCAAGACAACAGCCTCAACGGTTTGGAAATGACAGCTAAAGTAGCCCAACGTCTCATGGTTCCCTAAACGTAACTCAGACTAGGCCTTGCCGAACCGGCCTTTGTATTGGCACATGAGAGTTTCCACTTCCAAAAAAGAACTTTCTATTTTTTCTCTTCGGGCAATCATATCTAATTCTGCATCATTTACGGATAACAGCATCCCTAGGCTCGCAAGGAGTTGAATAATGAAGGTAGTGTTCATCCACTAACAAAAAAAACCAAAAAACATGAATAAAACGGTGATAACAACGTTGTTTGTTTTAACTGCATGTGAAACTGCACTGAGCAGCTTTGCTTTTTGTCTCCATGCCCGTTGTTTTGAGGCGTCCCACTGTGGCAGATTACCACCCCCCCGCCTCCTGCAAACCCTAAGAATTGAACTCAGCTGCCGGGGGAAATTTAAACCAGAGCAGTGACTGTCAGCTTGTTTTTTTTCTCCCCCCCCCCCTTGATAATCTGCTCTTTGTAATTCAGCAGATGCTTTTATCCAAAGCGACTTCCAGTGACTTCAGATGTGTCCTCAGGCTGCAGGAAGCGGTAGTAGGATGCCCATAGGTCGGGGAACGAACACAGTACCTTCAACGGTCTAGAGTGGAACCCTTGCCACTACACTCTCCTTCCCACACCCACCCCAGCCATAGTTGTGATTATTCCCGGTGGTCTTCCTCCTCTACCCCAAGGTGTGGTCTTCCACTACCGGGCCAGTGCCAGCCGCTACACCCTGAATTACCCCGCGGCCGTACAGGCCTGCGTGACGGCGGGAGGCAGCATCGCCACCCCGGGACAGCTCAACGCCGCGTTCGAGGACGGGTTTGACCAGTGTGACGCCGGTTGGTTGGCTGACAAGAGTGTCAGGTGTGTGTTTTCATGTATTATCAGTCAGAGTTTCCATTTAATTGGATTGTAGTTTGGCGTGCGTCAACGTCGCGGGACTGATGTTGTGTTTTTTTCGGTTGCATCAGTGATTGTGGCCAGGCAACAGTATCTAAGCTCTCGTCAAAGGCCGTACTAAGGCAGACCGACAACATCCAGTGGGATCGACTTCACATACTTAATTAGTTATTTAGATTTTTATAAAGACTCACCTGTTCAGAGTCCACCTCGACTCTGCATAGCGACCCTCCCCCTTCTGGCCACCATTGTACATTGTATTGTATATTGTGTTGTATTGTATTATAGTACTTAAATGTGTAGCAACTGCAGTAGCTGCTATCATTGCTGTAACACAGGTAATTGGTCAGCCTAGCGATTGTTGTACTTGCACTTGGCGCTATGAACATCCTTACTGTACCGTACCTTGATATATTGTTGCTCTTTTTATGACAAATGTACTTATTGTAAGTCACTTTGGATAAGCGTCTGCTAAATGCCCTAAATGTAAAATGATAAAAAGGTCCTCCTGAATGCCTTGATGTGTGTTTATCGTTTTCTAGGTACCCCATCGTGAAGCCCCGTCCAGGTTGCCATGGAGACAGGAAGAACCACCCGGGAGTGAAAACGTACGGCTTACGTCCTTCTCACGAGACGTACGATGTTTACTGCTACGTTGAAGAACTCAGCGGTAAGTTCCAGCTTTAGTTTAAAGGGTATTTTCTGTTCAAAAGGGATGAACTGTATGTTTCATGCTACGTAATGCATTCAAATCTACTGCTACGTCGTCTTTGTGATGTTTGGGTGAATAATCATGTCGTCAATTTATCGTAGCACGTTTGATAAACTAAATACTAGATAGGAGCAGAATATACGATTGCATTTAGCAACATAATTAACAGGAATGTTCCAGAAATAACATTTAGACCAATGCTGAGTCATCTAACTTGTGGTCAGCAGAGGTTAATTCAGGAAGGGCTTTAGGGTATCTCGCTCAGGGATGGCCGAAAGGCAGCCAGAGTTCACCTACGGACTGAACCCTGTACCTCCAGCATCCTGACCATTGTACCCTCCCGGCATCTGTCCCACGCAGGGGAGGTCTTCCACCCGCCCATCTCCTCCAAGCTGTCCCTGGAGGAGGCCCGGCGGGAGTGTCTGACCCGGGACTCGGTGCTGGCCTCTCCGGGCCAGCTGTATGCCGCCTGGAGGACAGGCTACGACCGCTGCGACTACGGCTGGCTGTCGGACGGCAGCGTCCGCTACCCCGTCTCCGCGCCGAGGCCTCAGTGCGGCGGGGGGCTTCTAGGGGTCCGGACGCTGTACCGGTATTCGAACCAAACCGGCTTCCCAAGTCCCGCCACCAAATATGGAGTGTACTGCTTTAAAGGTAAGTTTAATCTCTTATTACTTATGAATCGTAATTAATGTAGTCAAAAATTGAGCTTACTGCTTTAAAGGTAAAGTTCATCGCTTATTACTTAGGAATCATAATTAATGCTGCCAAATACAGAGTGTTCTGCTTAAGGGTGATCTCTATTACTAATGAATCATAATTAATGCTGCCAAATACGGAGTGTACTGCTTTAAGGGTAAAGCAGACAAATCGCTTTTTCCAATGAATCATAGTTCATACTGAAGAGGTTAATCTCCAAGTAGTTGTAAAAACATGTCATTAATCAAGGTCCACTACCAGTAGAGTGTGGATGCTGAACCCAGAACCATCCTGCTGGTGGTTAAATACCCTAACGAATAGACATGTCATATCCTCAATCAGATGTTATTATTGATTTGTTTTGTCTATAACAGTAAGCAGGCAGTGGCTCAGGGAATAACAGCAGGTTCATTGGCGTCAAAGGGTTGTTGGTTGCTCAGTTTCTCCTGGCTTAACGTCCAGGTGCCCTTGCGCAAGGCACTTTTACGCCAAACTTAGCCTGATGGGCACGCTGGTGGCACCGTGCACCGTTGTCCTTGTCAGTGTTTGTTAATGCGTGTTTTCTGGATTCATATAAGGGGAAATAACATTGAAGAGCATCACTGTTGTTATAAAGCACCATCCATCCATCCAACATCCATTTACTTTTCCACTCCGTCCTGATTAGGGGTTTGTGGGGGCCATAGGGCAAGTAGGGTCACCCAGGTGTTCTTCAGGTCAGTCTGGGTGTTCCCTGCTTGTTCCCCAAGGCAGCTGGGAGATAACCCCACCCTCTGTGATCCACCACATGGGTCTCTGCCCAGTAGGTCACGGCCATGACTCCACCTTGGCCTCAACACTAGTAGCTGCTAGCATTTAGAACCAAAATAGCCATTGGGGGTATAAGGCCTAAGGTTGCTGTAAAAATTCTGCCCTTCTGAGGTTAAGGGGTTAGCAGTAGGCTCAGCCGACACCTTATCACGTGTTCTTCTGTTAGCATGAGTGTTACATCAAATCCTTGTTCCACAGCAAGAACAAGGATTTCACGAAGATCACGATAGCATGCCTTCCATTGTTTTTTCTTTTAACAGTTAGTCTCTGGTAAGGGAGCTTGTTTGTTTGAGCCTCTATCTCTGAGTCCTGCTCAGGGCTGTCCAGCCTTCTCGGTCTGCTGGGAGGACATCTTGTTTGGGTGGACACCGTTGCGTTCCAGGGAGGCCTTAGAGAAGGCCGGAGAAATACTGAAATGGTTTGAAACGAGGTAAACGTAGCTAAACAAAAGACGAGACAAAGCAGACCGTTTGGGTATTTTTGGTCCATTGAGACTCCTAATTTCTCCTAGATGCTCAGACGTTTAAGTTCAGACTTTTGCCTCCAATCTTATCCAAGAGTGACTTCAGTGTGCCTGAGAACTCTCAGAACTTGGCTTTAGCTGCGCAGAAGAGAAACGTTTTTTGTTTTCTGACCAAAGTCGGCTATCTGTGTGTTGAATTGCATCTGGCATCCTGAGACGCAATTGTCGTCATCTGTGGCGCGCCTTAATCTGGCGTTGTCCAGCGGCCAAATCACAGCAGAAAACCCTCTCGGAGAAATGACGCAATACTCCCGCGAGGGGTGGAACCCCACATTTTTGTTGGATTTTGCCCCCCTCTGAAACATAACAAATTGTATAGAAGATGTATAGAAGAACCTCTATGGGGTGACATTTACAACGGGACAATGTTTTGTTTTTTTTTATGAGGGGAAAACCCGACTCATGCTCTCTTGCACAGATATTGCAGAAACAGGACAGGTCTTTAATGCATCACAGCTGGATCAAGCCCAGAGGGAGAGGGGAGAGGGAAAGGGGGAGACAGAGAGAGAGGGGGAGGTACACGCAGAGAGAGAGAGAGAGAGAGAGAGAGAGAGAGAGAGAGAGAGAGAGAGAGAGAGAGAGAGAGAGAGAGAGAGAGAGAGAGAGAGAGAGAGAGAGAGAGGGGAGGGAGGAGGAAGGCGAACAGCAAAAGTACTGTAATTCCCCATTAAAGAAGGACCACTTATAAAAAAGACCCCTTTACCTCCACCACCACCACCACCACATCCACCATCACCTTCACCCTTCTCCTCGTATCCCTGACACTCTATTAAATAGTTGTATGCATGAACTACAGAAACACACGCCATTATAAATTCCTGGACGACTGAGCTTGGGGCAAGCATAGCAAAATACCTGTAAAGGTTTAGAGTTTTATTGCTGTACTGAAAACCCAAGTGGGTAAATCTTTGAAAACAAAAGTAAAAAGTATGAGAGAAACTAGCTGAAATCCCACCAATCATTTTGTTCCTAAACAAGTAATCAGCTTGTTAAATGTTGCACACAAATACACGTATGTAAATAGTTTTTTTAATTTCCATCTTGCTTATCAAACGTTATACACACATCCAAATACATAAATATCATTTTTCATTTCCATTTGGAGTATTCAACGTGAAAAACACTGTAATATGTAAACACACACACACACACATATATATATATATATATATATACACACACACACACACACACACACACACACACACACACACACACACACACACACACACACACACACACACACACACACACACACACACACACACACACACACACACACACACACACACACACACACACACACACACACACACACACACACACACACACACACACACACACACACACACACACACACACACACACACACACACACATATATATATATATATATATATATATATGATGGTAGTGCTTAACATCAAAGCTATGCTAGCTCTGCAGCTGCGGTACTTTCCTACCCGTCACTCTGTGTCGGGGCTGCCGTGCCAGTCATTCAATCAGGTGGTGGAGACGGGAGCTAGCAGGGCTAACGCACCGTAGCCCGACTGGTGCGTAGACAGACCCTAGCCCAGGCCAGATTGCCGCTGCTTGCCAAGCCCATGACATCATACCTGGGCAGGGTCGAAAGCTTTGGAGTTTGGCTCCACTTTCACCCGGTTCTCCGTAATAAATAATAAGTGATGACTGCGCGACTACGTCCAGAATATAAAGAAACGGTTTGTACACGTTTTGAGGCGGGTTGTTAGCACCTATGCTATGCTATGTACGTGAAGGAATGTTGTGTGATGGCGAAAAGAAAAGAATAAAAGTGAAGAGGAAATAAAGAAAAAAAAGATGCTTGACACAGAAGGAAAAAAAGGATGTAGCAAGAGAAAGTAAAAAAGGAAACAAAAGAAGGGAGAAACGAAAGAAAGAACGAAAAGGGAGAAAGGAAAGCGAGGATTGGAGGCACCCCGCCCATGCAGGCGTGTTTCTGACAGCGAGCAAGAAAAAGTCAATTACATGCTGTTTATAAAAGCAGCATGTCAGTGACGTACAGGTCTAGGGCCCTGCTCTCCGGGGACTATCTATATAAATACGGAAAGCAGACCAACACAAAGGACCATTGTTCCGCACACATCATGGTCTCTCATGGTCCACGTTGCATCACAATGATATAAACTTTTCAGAGACAGTAAAAAGTAAAACTTAGGGTTTGAGCTAGGATTGAGTTAGGTTGAGGAGAGCTCAAAACTCTCTTCTGCAAGACGCTTATTACTGTAGTAGTATTGTATTAGTAGTATGTCTCTTTGTGATTCTTCTTTGCTTTCCTGGCCTAGACAGACCTTTGACGTCTGGTCAAGATCTGCCCTAAAAGTGCAGTTTGAAAACGGTTCCCATGTCTTTTATCTAGAACCAAGTTTTTCCTGGAGGGCGTCTGTGTCTATTCTTACCCTGACGTTGTTGCACGTAGATATCTTCCAGTAATCTAAACGGGGGCGTGTTCCTGACAGGTGACTAATGTTTTAAAAATATCCTTCAAGTTTAAAATGTCCTTTTATAGAGCTCTGTGTGCCTACCCTTGTTCTCATGGCTACTTGCTGTTCGAAAAAAGTCTCCTTTTAAGTGTACTCGGTTGCACAGCATCATTCAAACAGTATTCCTCTTGTGTGTCCTGCTGATTGAGAATTGGAACCAAACGCTGCCGTGACATTTCATCTCTCCCTGTTTGCACGCTGTCACGATTGCCGTGAGTCATAACTAAACCGTTATTTAGAACCGCTGATTCCTTCCTTCCTTTCCCTGTCCTCTTCTCTGTCATCTCCCCCATCCCCCTGTCATTTGCTATCCTCTCCTCTCCTCTCTAATTGCCCCTGGATGCTTGGACTCGTGTTTCCACCATGTTTATTTTGTTTTTCTCTAATTTCCTTTTCCTGTTCTGTAGCCAGGCTACCAGACCCTACCACCGCCGCCCCTCCAGTGGCTGCCAACGTCAACGTTTACACGCCAGCGGCGTCCGTCCCCGGCACCGCCGCCACCGTCAAGCCTACCCCGGACTCCGACGTGGTGCACGCCATAACCGAGAAACCCGGGTCGCTAGCCACCTCGCCGACGCCTCAGGCGGCCTCGGACACGGCCGAGACGCCACAGGCGGCCTCGGACACGGCCGAGACGCCGCGTGAAGTCCCGCCACGCGTCGACGGCCGCGCACCAACGACTGCGGGCTCCCACGGCCCCGATGACCCCACCATGCGCCCGACCCCGGTCGGCCACCGGGCCTCCACCGACGCACCGTGGTCGACGGAGCGACCCGGCTCCAGGACTCCCTCCACCCCCAGCCCGGCCCCAGGCAGCTCCACCCCCGCCCCCGCCACCCCCGCCCCCGCCGCCCCCGCCACCCCCGCCCTCGCCACCCCTTTCCCGGAGTACGACTCCGGGGATGCGGACATCGACGTGCGTCACGTCCTGGTGGAGTCGGTCCCGGGTAGAAGGGACTCCCAGGGGCCCATGGTACTCCCGCCGCTGCCCACCCCTCCGACCACCCCGCTGACCCAGCCCCCACGCCTGGACATCCACCAGGGAGGAGCGAACCAGGCAGAGGGGGACCAGGCAGAGATCGGCCACAGCAGCAGTGGAGAGGGGAGCACCAGCGGGGATGCGTCCGGAGGTGCTGAGGATCCCACGCTGGTCATCCCGTCGCAGGCATGGAACCAAGCTTCCTCCACCCCCCCCACCACCACCACCACCACCAGCAGCAGCAGCAGCACGAGCACGAGTAGTTCTTCTTCTTCCTCTTCTTCTACTTCTTCCTCCCAGCCGGGGGTGACCCGCGGCCCATCTGAGGCTGACATTACCGTGCCGATGGTAGCCGTGGTGACCCCGGAGCCGAGCGTGGGGCAGGAACAGCATCCCTGGACCGCCGTGGTGTACAAGGAGACGGAAAAGGAGGCGGAGGAGGCCGGGTCTTCCGACGCTGGCTCCTCCCACTCTTCGTCGGGCCTGGAGGAGGTGACCCAGCCGTACGACCTCAGCCAAGCGCTGGCCGTCCCCGAAGATGGCCTGGGGTCGTCCAAAGCGCCCTACCACCTCATCATCGTGAACGTGCGCGAGCACAATCAATCGGGTAAGAGTTTGTAGGGCATCAAGGGAGGCGCTTAACATCACACCACACATGTTGGGACGCCTGTCGAGGGATGATGAAGTATCGTGTTTCTGTTGCGAAATAGGATTTTTTGCAATTCCTCGAAATTAGCCCCGGGGTGTATTAATCCCAGCCCGATTAGTCACTCCTTCCCAGATTCCACCTCTCTCTCTCGCTCTCTCTCTCTCTCTCTCTCTCTCTCTCTCTCTCTCTCTCTCTCTCTCTCTCTCTCTCTCTCTCTCTCTCTCTCTCTCTCTCTCTCTCTCTCTCTCTCTCTCTCTCTCTCTCTCTCTCTCTCTATGTGAACATACATGGAAACAAACAGACACACACATGCTAGCAGAAACACGCATAACTGTCTCTCTTAAGGCAAACTGAGGCTTCTTATTGTGCGTACTGTGTGTGTGTCCGTGCATTAATGACCGCTCAGAGAGGGAGCTCACTTCAGGTGCAGTGCAAGGGGTACTATTACGCATTTCACATTTCATGCCGGTTCCCACGATATGGCTTCCATGTGTGTCCATAAAGTCTTAATAAGGACACACAGGCGCGTATTGTTTGAGCCGAGACCACCCTCTCTCGGCAGGGGGGCCCCCAGACCCAAATCATAACCAACTCAGAGTCCTAAGTGCCTCCAAGATATATACAAACAGCATGTCTACAGCGAGACGCGAGTCGTTGGCTCACCTTCATCAACAAGACACGAGAAGTGTTTCCTCATTGTTTTGGAGCACATCGTGTAAACCCCTAGTCGGCAATTAAACGCAATCGACTTCGTACGGCACGAATCAAGTCGAGGTTTATCGTGTTTCCCATGTGTTTTCTTGGAACTAGTTTGGACGAAATGTTTTTGGTAACGCGAGGCCGTTTCTGTGTTCCATACCGCGGCCCTGTTTACACTCGAGGCAAACATGTCAATAGAGTAAACATCGCCATAGCTTTGAATGGTCTAATGACCCGATCGGCAAACCAACACACAGCAGTTTGGTGGTGTGCCTTCGATGCGTTTCAGTGGGATTCGTTTCCATCATCCTAGTCGAACTTCCAACAAGTCTGTTTGATGCTCAAACAGACTTTGGATAAAAACCATCCAAACTGCAAATACACAAGTCCCGAAAATCGTAAAGACAGGCTCACTACGTAAGAAGAACTGCCATCCTTTAATCAGAACCTGGGAATATTTACTTTCGTTAAAGTCGGGACAATTTGCCGTCAACATCAAAATGCGACCTTTTCTCCCTTGTTGTTATGACTTTATGTTTGGTCGAATAGCATGAAAACAAGAGGTTGAGTAAACGATCTGAACGATTGATCTCTGTTTACAGTCAGCGATATCCTGGACTTATTGAACAAGCCGCTGGGGATAGGCGAGGACGGGAAGATCAGCTTCTCCCAGATCACGGACATGTCCCTGGGGCTCGGCACTGACTTCCCGCTGGGTCTAGGAGACGCGGACGACGTGGACCCGGCCGCCGCCGCCACCCTGTCCCCGACGCTCACCTTCATCAACGGGAAACAAGAGGTACCTTCGTCTGCGGCGCCCCTGTGGTTTACCGGGTAGAGCGCGTTCCATCAAGTACTGGTCCTTATCGCAGCGACAGGGCTTAGGTTCCTTTGCTGCATGTCTTCCCTTCTATCTCCCATACCTTCTATCTCACTTCACATTTAAAGGAGAAAACCTTAAAAAATTAAAATCTTTAAAAAAGAGGTACAAAAATGTAGCCGACGCGTGTTGGGTGACGGGAGACGGTACGAAGGTACCTTCGTCTCCTTCGTACCTTCGTACCTTTGTTCTGTGCGTATTTCTCCGTAAAAGAATTGCGCTCTGTGTGCTTTGATTTTGAAGGAGTTTTCCACTTCTCCTATCGTATAATGTCTTTGAGATATTCTTTGTTGTTTTGGAAAAGCTACGGGTTAGGGTTCGAACCCAGGACCTTTCAGAGCTGTAATTTCAAACGTCCTGTCCACCTGACCATTCTGCAGCCTGACACTATACCTCTGCCCCTCCCAGGTTCACCTGGAGCCAAGCCTACCGGAGGAGGCCCGCGGAGACCAGCTCGAGAAGGCCACGGCCGACTACTTAAACAGAGAGGACAATGAGGTGAAGGAGGAGGTAGAGGAGGTCAACCCTCACTTCGACTACACGGACATCCTGATCCCCTCGGAGGAAGCGCCAGTAGAGCGTCTCGACGAGACGCCCGGAGACATCACCGCCCCTCCTCCGGTCACAGAAACGGCGTTGGTGAAGGTGTCGGACGAATCTGGGGAGGCTGCCACCCCCTCCTCCGACCGCGCGTACCCCGTCACCCCGCGGACCCCCTCGGCCGACCTACAGTCTTCCACGGCGACAGCCCGTTCCGCCACCGCTACCGCCACCGCCTCCAACGCCCCCGAATCGTCCGCCGCCACCCGCCCGTCTCCCACGGCGCCGCTCCCGTCCTCGGCCGTCCCGTCCGGGCAAGTCAGCGCGGGCGCTCGCCCCTACGAGGAGCCGGAGGGCTCAGCATTCCTCCCCGCCTCCACCCTAGAAGGGGATGTGTTCCCCGACGGGGGGTCCGCCGATGGTGCCCTGCTGCTCCCAGCCACCGCCGCCGCCGCTGGCACCACCACTGCCGGCACCACCACTGCCGGCACCACCACCTCCGCTGCCGGCACATCCGTTGCCGTTGCCGCCGCCACCGCCGCACCACCACCTCCGCCGCCGGCACCACCGCCGCCGGGCACCACCGCCGCCGCCGGTACCACCGCCGGCACCACCGCCGCCGCCGCCGGCACCACCACCGGCACCACCACCGGCACCACCACCGTCACCACCACCTTCACCACGGGCACCCCCAGTGCCAGAGAAGATCAGCCCCGCATCGACGTGACGGACGAGACGGAATTAGAAAGTGGAGGAGGCCCAGATCAGCCCACGTACACCCCGTCCTATGCGGGACAAAGCTCAACACCCCTGCCCTCCGAGGAGACTCCCGCCGGGACCCCCGCCGAGAGGGAAGACTTTGAGGGCTCGGCGTCGGCCGATGGAGACGGCTCAGGGGAGGACGAGTCGGTCAAAGACACCACCACCACCAGCACCACCACCACCACCACGGTGAAGCCCCCTCCCTACACCATCCTCCCCCTGGTCCTGGTGGCCGTCACGGGGCAGGAGGATGGCTCGGAGCCCGGCTCCGGTTTGGACCAGTTCTCCGGAGATGAGGAGACCTCCGGGGATCAGGAGGGC
Organism: Melanogrammus aeglefinus; assembly: GCA_900291075.1. Taxonomy (NCBI): domain Eukaryota; kingdom Metazoa; phylum Chordata; class Actinopteri; order Gadiformes; family Gadidae; genus Melanogrammus; species Melanogrammus aeglefinus. Next base: position 153,989 of record OLKM01000045.1, read on the forward strand.
GGCTCCGGTGACCTCACACCTCCCGGGCACGTCGCCTACACCGTCCTGCCCACGGCCGCCGTCCCCACCGGCACCGTCGCCGCCGGAGACCGCCGGAGCGCCGGAGCGTCGGCGACGACGTCTGGCGTGGGCGCCGAGGAGCAGACAACGACAACACAGCGCGTTGTGATGGCGCCGGTACAAACAACGCAGGCTAGCACGACCGCGGCAGCACAGAGTACACAGCGAAGCACATCCCAGGCAGACGCAACCCCGCGATCGAGTCAAAGCCGAGCAGACACAACCACACAATCGAGTCAAAGCCGAGCAGACACAACAACACAATCGAGTCAAAGCCGAGCAGACCCAACCACACAATCGAGTCAAAGCCGAGCAAACACAACCACACAATTGAGTCAAAGCCGAGCAGACACAACAACACAATCGAGTCAAAGCCGAGCAAACACAACCACACAATTGAGTCAAAGCCGAGCAGACACAACAACACAATCGAGTCAAAGCCGAGCAGACCCAACCACACAATCGAGTCAAAGCCGAGCAGACACAACCACACAATTGAGTCAAAGCCGAGACAACACAACCACACAATCGAGTCAAAGCCGAGACAACACAACCACACAATCGAGTCAAAGCCGAGCAGACACAACCACACAATCGAGTCAAAGCCGAGCAGACACAACTACACAATCGAGTCAAAGCCGAGCAGACACAACAACACAATCGAGTCTAAGCCGAGCAAACACAACCACACAATTGAGTCAAAGCCGAGCAGACACAACCACACAATCGAGTCAAAGCCGAGCAAACACAACCACACAATCGAGTCAAAGCCGAGCAAACACAACCACACAATCGAGTCTAAGCCGAGACAACACAACCACACAATTGAGTCAAAGCCGAGCAAACACAACCACACAATCGAGTCAAAGCAGAGCAAAGCCAACCACACAATCGAGTCAAAGCCGAGCAGACACAACCACACAATCGAGTCAAAGCCGAGCAGACACAACAACACAATCGAGTCTAAGCCGAGCAAACACAACCACACAATCGAGTCAAAGCCAAGACAACACAACCACACAATCGAGTCAAAGCAGAGCAAACACAACCACACAATCGAGTCAAAGCCGAGCAGACACAACCACACAATCGAGTCCGAATCAGATGGAGCAAACAACACAGCACAGCGCGAGTCAGGTACGCAAAACGACACAATCTCCCGAAACCACAAAGGACGCTATAAGAGTCGAACGAATCAAACAAGTCAGTCCAACCCGAGAGGTTCAAACCACGCAGGGGCCCCACACAGACTCCTCTCCTGCAGCCCCCGGCGATCACCACCCCCGTCCCGGGGAGCCCACATCCACCTCTTCGTCCCCTACCCGGTCCACAACCCCGGCCAGAGGCCAGATAAAACTCTCCGAAGAAGACCACCCTGCACTTTCCATCACCCCTCCTCCCCCACCTCCCCCCACTCCCTCTGACCACCACACCCGTTCCACCACTCAGCGGGCGGCGACCTCTGACCCCTCCTCCCGCACCGCCTTCACCAGCACGACCACCCCCCTCCCCGCCACGAGCCTACCTGACGAGGAGTTTGTGGACTACGACAGTAAGAACGAGAGAGTGGCCCTGGTGGAGGCCAGACCCGGGGTGTCGACGGAGGAAGGGGAACAGAAAGCCACCGAGGGGTCAGTGGACGTCGTCCGAGGTGAATCGGTCCTGGACCGGGACGTGGATGTCCAAGGTAGGACCCATTTGGGGGTGGTCCGCAAGGAAGTGCGTCTTTAAAGGTGACATATTATACCACCAGGCGTGAGTGTGATTGGCCGTTACAAGCCTCTTTTGACATCACGGGTGGGCGTGCCCGACTAGATGTGTGCTGGATGGTATAATATTTCACCTCTAAACAGTTGATGTCATGGGGGCGTTCATGAGCTTCTATTGACTTTACAAGGTGTTGTTGTTGTTGTTGTTGTTGTTGTAGGTCTCTCGCCCTGTGTGCTGAACGTGTGTCAGAACGGAGCGTCGTGCTTCATGAAGGAGACGACCCCCGTCTGTCTGTGTGCACCGGGCTACACCGGACAATACTGCCACATCGGTGAGTGTGTGTGTGGGAGTGTGTGTGTGTGTGTGTGTGTGTGTGTGTGTGTGTGTGTGTGTGTGTGTGTGTGTGTGTGTGTGTGTGTGTGTGTGTGTGTGTGTGTGTGTGTGCGGCTTCATGCCTCTGTGTGTGCCTTTAAGGAGATAACGGAGCGATGAGGATAACAGACTGGTGTGGAGGTGACAGACAGACAGACAGACAGACAGACAGACGGGTGAGGAGATCATAACATAACATGGGCCTCTGCCCTGTGCCTGTGTGTGTCCAGATGTTGATGAGTGCCAGTCCAACCCCTGTCTGAACGGAGCCACCTGTGTGGACGGCCTGCACACCTTCACCTGCCTCTGTCTGCCCAGCTACTCAGGGGAGCTCTGTGAACACGGTAAGAGACACCCTCATCACCTAGCGCAACATGTCATGTAACGCCATTCAGTGGATATTTTCGATCCAAAACAAAAGACTTTAGTGATCCCAGACGGGAAGGATTTGGTGTCACAGCAGCGGAATGACATTTTACACAAGAATGGCAATACCACATACCTCCGCCTAAAATAATCTCTTAGGAATAACTTCCCCCCCTATCATTTTTACTCCCTCTCATGGTCTATCTTTCTCTTTCTTCCATTCATGGTCTCTCCCCCTCCATCGTGTTCTCTCTCATATTCTCTCGCTCTCTCATTCTCCCTTTTCTATTTACGCTCGCTCATATGATCTGTCCTACTCTTCTCCGTTTCATTTTGTCTCTCTCCGTCTCACGTTCTCCCTCACTCATATTCTCCCTCTCACTCTTTCTTCCTTTTGTGTTCTCTCTCTCTCTCTCTCTCTCTCTCTCTCTCTCTCTCTCTCTCTCTTCTCTCTCTCTCTCTCTCTCTCTCTCTCTCTCTCTCCTTCTCAATGAGTTGGAGATGAATAAAACAAATGGACAACATGACTCACAATTGAAGTTCCCAAAATCCCTTCATGTTCCACACAGATGTTCACTCTCTACAAATAAGCAATACTTCTCAAAATCTTTTGTTGTAGGTTACTGTTTTTCAACAAAATCAAGTGTGGACACGCAAATACACAGCTGGGAGAGCAAAGTTCCCAGGGACGAAGAGACGAAGCGAAGGGTTAACTGAACAATCATCATCTGTTTATAGGGCTTGCACATTAAGGTGCATCATGGGAGTTTTTGTTGGTGTTACTGCTCCATATTAGGCTAATGAAAACATGAAAAACAACTGTGGCAGTTTGAACCACAAAAATGTCTCCCCATAACGACAAATCATTTCACGATAAGTAACCCAAAAAAACATTCCAACCAACAGAACAACCAAAATGGCGGCCTTCATTGTGATGTGCCGTCTCTTTCTCTTCCTCCGTCAGTCTTAACCGTCAGTCAATGTTAACATGTGTTTGTATTGTGAATTTCGAAAGCTGCACTAAAGTCAGTTTATTTGAAGTTGTTGACACGGCAACAAAGAATGTAATCTAGAGTCTTGACTCTAGCCTACATCCGCTGAACACAACCCTTTCTAACTAGGTCTCTGTCCTGCAGAGTAGTCGTTTGTCAGTTGACCCAGTTGGTCGCTCACCTGGCCCACCAGGTGTGTGTGTATGTGTGTGTGTGTGTGTGTGTGTGTGTGTGTGTGTGTGTGTGTGTGTGTGTGTGTGTGTGTGTGTGTGTGTGTGTGTGTGTGCATGGGTTTGTGTGTGTGTGTGTGTGCGTGTGCGTGAATGTGTGCATGAACATGAGTTGGTGTGTATGTGTGTGTCTGTGTGTGTGTGTGTGTGTGTGTGGTGCTGGTCCTGGTGGGCGGGGCATTGCTTGAGTTATTAAAATGATCAATGATGATGCGATAATGGGCTGATGATGACGGGTGGGACCCCAAGGGACCCGAATCAAAAGCTTCATTAGAATAAGACGAAATCTGGAGGAGGCCAGAGGAAACAAAGGAGCGCTTGTTTACATAGCCGACCAGGCAGGGAGCGCTGATTACGGGGCTTAGGCTGGTCTATATTAAACTGATTTTGATGATACCGCTTTTGTGTGTGTGTGTCTGTGTGTGTGGGTTTATATGCGTGTGTTTGTGTGGGTTTATGTGTCTGTGTGTGTTTGTATGTATTTGTGTGTGTGTGTGTGTGTGTTAATCTGTATGTGTGTGTGTGTGTGTGTGTGTGTGTGTGTGTGTGTGTGTGTGTGTGTGTGTGTGTGTGTGTGTGTGTGTGTGTGTGTGTTTATGTCTGTGTTTTTTGTGCGTATGAATGCGTTTATCTGTTTTTGTTTTTGTAAGTTGGTGTGTGTGTGTGTGTTGTGTGTTGTGTGTGTGTGTGTTGTGTGGTGTGTGTGTGTGGTGTGTGTGTGTGTGTGTGTGTGTGTGTGTGTGTGTGTGTGTGTGCGAGTGTTTCTATGTGTGTGTGTGTGTGTTGGTGTTTGTGTGTGTGTGTGTGCGTGTGTGTGTGTGTGTGTGTGTGTCTGTCTATATGCGTGTGTGTGTGTGTTTGGAGACAAGGGGTGTGCTGTGTTTTGCAGGGTAATGAAGTCCAACTGTCAGGTCCTCTAAGGGGGTTTGTTCTCCAGCTGTGCATCAGTATTAGTCTGGAACCCTCTCTTTCTGTCTCTCTTCTCTCTCTAGCTCTTTATTTCTCTCTGTCTTTCGCGCTGTCTCTCTCTCTTGCTCTATTCCTCTCTTTCTCTCTCTTTCTTTACTTTTCTCTCACTCTGCCTCCCCCTTTCTTTTTCATTCTCTCTCTCTGTCTGCATTTCACTCTCTCTCTCTCTCTCTCTCTCTCTCTCTCTCTCTCTCTCTCTCTCTCTCTCTCTCTCTCTTCTCTCTCTCTCTCTCTCTCTCTCTCTCTCTCTCTCTCTCTCTCTCTCTCTCTCTCTCTCTCTCTCTCTCTGTCTCTCTCTCTCTCTCTCTCTCTCTCTCTCTCTCTCTCTCTCTCTCCCTCTCTCTTTCTCTTTCTCTTTCTCTTTCTCTTTCTCTTTCTCTCTGGCTCTCTCTCTCTCTTTCTCTCACTCTCTTCCACTCTCTCTGGCTCTGTTTCTCCCTCTACCTTTCTGTTTCGTGCTCTCTCCATCTGTGGTCAACCACATAGCACTCTAGAATCATTGCAATATGTTCGGAGTGGTTAGATGAATCAATGACAATCAAATCGGTTTTTTAAATGTCTTATTATGTAGTCGTAATATTTATACTATAGATTATGAAAACAAATCTCAATTTGTTTGCGTGTCTCTCCCCCCCCCCCCCCCCCCCTCTCTCTCTCTCTGTCTCTCCTCTCTCGTCTCTCTCTCTCTCCCCCTCCCCCTCCCTCACTCTCTCTCCCTCTCCCCTGCCTCCTCCCCCTCCCTCCCTCTCTCTCCCTCCCTCTATGTCTCTCCACCCCACCAGACACGCAGACGTGCGGTTTCGGCTGGACCAAGTTCCAGTCCCACTGCTACAAGTACTTCACCCAACGCCGCACCTGGGATGCGGCCGAGAGGGAGTGCCGCATGCACGGGGCCCACCTGGTCAGTGTGCTGTCCCAGGAGGAGCAGAGCCACGTCAACCGTGAGTCTGCACCCACGGCACGTCCCACCACAGCCCCTCCCTGGTTTCATGGGCATCAAGGCTTTTGTTTTACCATTCATCTTTGATGATATTTATGGCAGTTTTCTCTTACGGGGTTTATGGCCCACCACAGGGGCCTGACTTGCATCTCCCAAAAATTGGGGGGGCTGTGATTGGTCCACTCGTTAAAACCCGACGCAGAACCAAAACAGGATCACGACTGCGTCGAAGCGTCTGCGTGGTCATTGTGCTGCGTCGACTTGGAATCAGAAATTAGCCTTAAGTTAAGGATGATGTCATTAAAGGTGTCCTTTGAAGCCCTTTGAGATTTTAACTTTGATTGATGGCTTTACCAATATGATGGACTTGACTTGAGTTCAATTCTAGTTGACCATCTTTATGGTTGTTATTGTGGATAACATGCTTGCTCCTGGATGGGAATTCATCCAGCAGGTGTTAGCCTGGCTATCTTCTAGTTCGCTAGCAGGAAACCAAAATCTGTCATTGTTGTTTGGGAGTGTTTCCTACTGAAGACTGGAGACCATCTTGAGACATATGCCCGTTCAAATCAATCACCTTTGGGCTTAATAAAGTACCCTCAAACTCAATGTGACTATGACAAGGACATGTGAACCCTAATGTATTCCAAGACAGAGCCGTCCTGTGAGTGATGTGTGTGTGGTTGTGTCTGCAGATCTGGGTCATGACTACCAGTGGATCGGTCTCAACGACAGGATGTATGAGAGAGACTTCAGATGGACCGACGGCAGCACCATGGTAACCAGACCATCACAATACTATTAGTAACAACACCACAACAACTACTATAACATAAACGGGTATATATTATAAATGCATATATGGCATTTGGTGGACGCTTCTATCTATAGTGCTTCCGCACTTGGATATCAAATATTTTTAGCATGGGTGACCCTACTGGGAATCAAACTCACTCACCTTGGCAGTGTCAATGCCATGCTCTACTGATTTGGCTCTACAGGACCCCAGCCCCTACTAACGAAACCTATCCTCATAACAGTAATCACATGTTAATAATAACATTGTTCCATCCATTTCATACCCACGGTTCATCCTTTCACATCAGCTGAACAGCACTAATAACATACTGTAGCTATTGTCTTTTAGTGACGACCATCTTGGCCCTCGGCTAGTGTCCTCGTGTTCACACACACAGAGCTCCCCACCAACATGTTTTCTCAATCCCATTAATGGCGCAGCCACACTGGTGGACGGTGTGTGTGTCCCCCCGAGAGCCTAGCTGTTGCGTCATTCAGGAGAGAGGACAGAGACAAGACACTGGGTCGGCTCAGCTCAGGAGGTGGAGCAGTTGTCTTGTAACTGATTGGTTGCTAGTTTGATCCCCAGCTCCTCCTAGCTAGAGTGTTGATGTGTCCCTGAGCGAGACCCTTAACCCTAACTGCTCCTGATGAGCTGGCTGTCGCCTTGCATGGTTGACTCTGCCGTCGGTGTGTGTGTATTAACCGTCGCTTTGGATAAAAGCGTCTGCTAAATGCCCTAATTGTAATTTAATACTGCGCAGATGTTAGTTGCGCTGGGATTCTTTAAATGTCTTTATATATATATTTATTTATTTATTTATTTTGTATGTAGGTTTATGTACATCTGTGCGTAGAGAGGAAGGGAGATGGAGAGAGAGGGGGGGGAGAATAAGACACAAGTCATTGAGGGAGAGGGGGAAGGAAAGGTGGAAGATAGAAGGGACAGAGAGAAAGAGGGAGAGGACGGTGTGTATGATGGGGGAGAACACAAATCGAGAGAGAGAAAGGGAGAGAAAGGGAACGAGCGAGAGAAGGCATTGTGTTGGACTGCACGTGTGATTAAGTCCATATGGCAATTTTCCTTTTAATTTTCCCGAGAATAATAGCAACCGTTGTCTGATGAAGAAACTTGGGAAATGATCCTTGACAACAGACCAAACAGTCAAAATCCCCCCCAATTGTCCAACCCCCAACCCACACCACCACACAACCCAACACAACAAAATAAGAGTTTTTAGCACCCCTGCCTGGTAAATCCGGGTATCACATCTCATGTCCATCCCCATGTCCATCCACATAGTTTGACTACCGGTACAACTGTGGACAGGGTCTGGAAAGATCAGTTGGGAAATGAGTTGTTGACTGTTGTCCTCAGATATATGGAGGCACTAGCAAGAACATGAGGCGATACGGATTGATCACGGTTCCAGTCCTATCTCACAGTGTCTTTAGACTCTGGGCTTTATGGAGGAGGTCTGCAAATATTCAAAAGAGTTAGGTTATGAGTTGGAACCTTGATGTCTGCAGTCATACCCCTGCCTGCTTGTAAAAGGCAACTCACATGGGAAAATTTGCTGTGAGCGACTTGTAACTCCCGTTAAAGACGGCTGCATGTGTAAAGGGCTGTAAGTACACAAGTACTTAGGATTTTGATTTTGCAGCAATATGAGCACTGGAGGCCCAACCAGCCAGACTCCTTCTTCCAGTCCGGGGAAGACTGTGTGGTGATGATCTGGCACGAAGATGGCCAATGGAATGACGTGCCCTGTAACTACCACCTCACCTTCACCTGCAAGAAGGGCACAGGTGGGCCTCTCACTCACACACACACACACACACACACACACACACACACACACACACACACACACACACACACACACACACACACACACACACACACACACACACACACACACACACACACACACACAACCTGGGCCTTCAATAGACCCCACGCCGGATATAACCAACCCATCGACCTCACTAAAGACCTAACCTTTGTGCCCATCCAGTCTCCTGCAGCCACCCCCCCGTGGTGCCTGACGCCCGGGTGTTCGGGACCCTGAAGGAGCGCTATGAGATCAACTCCCTGGTGCGCTACCATTGCAAGCAGGGCTTAATCCAGCGCCAAGCCCCCACCATCCGCTGCCGGCCCAATGGCCAGTGGGAGGCGCCCAAGGTCACCTGCATGAGTGGTACGCAGAGAGGGGTGGTGTAGGGGTGGGGACGGGGTGGTGTTGTGGTGGGGACGGGGTGGTGTAGGGGTGGGGACGGGGTGGTGTAGGGGTGGGGACGGGGTGGTGTAGGGGTGGGGACGGGGTTGTGTGGTGGTGTGATGGAGTTGTCCAGGGACATCCATGAGTGCTGTTAGGTTCTAATTATTTTTACGTTGTGATGAAAATGATTTGTTTTGCTGTTAGTATGCCGCAGGCTCAAGTGAATCATTTCTATTTGAATCTTCAGGAGTAAAAGATGATAACATTGTACCCAAATACCCCTGTTAATTTTCCAGCTGCAAACTACCAAAAGGCGTTTGCCCAGAAGCATCGCGGCAACCTGGACCACCACTATCAGAGCTGGCATCACAACCAGCACCTGGGCCTCAGCAGCCATCCCAACTACAACAGCCCCCAGCGATCACAACCCCAGAACCAGAACGCTGGGAAGACGTTCTCCGGTCTTCAGAGGCGCTACCACCAGCTGCAGAGGGAGAAGAGACAACCGGGAAGCCAATCACAGGAGCAGGGCGAGATGAGGGGTTGAGCTGAATCCAGGGGGGTTGGTATCCATGGCGATCTCCATAGCAATCAACATGGCGATCTCCATAGCAATCAACATGGCGACCTCCATAGGAATCAATGTCGCGATCACCTTAAGCCATCGCCGTAAGCGATCACCTTAGCAATCACAGTCGTGATCACCATAGCGATTACCCTAGCGATCACCTTGGTTACCAGTGCCATCCCCATAGCGAACGCCATTGCGATATCAGGGGCCAGGCTCAGTTCAGAGACACAGATAAGACGAGCTGTGATGAACTGACCTGCCCATCAATGGCTCTCAATCGATGAATATAGGACTGAAGGAGATGAGTTTAACCAAATGTGCCGCGTTCCGTGTCAGATCTGTAATACAGATCAGTTGACCATCTTTGGTCAGTCAACCATCACCCAGACATGGTGGTGTCTTGGTGATGGTCGACTGACTTTACAAAAACCTTATACTGTTATAAGAAATATAGCTAATCTTAAAATGGATGTTTTTTTCGAAGAGTTCTATTCCATGGTGCATACTAAATCTTTTTTTAATCGTTTTTTTCAGCGCAAAAATTCATACCTGCTGTGTTATTATCAAGGGCGAAATGTGGCATGTTTAGTTTGCGGCGGGTGATCAAGAGTGATTTAAAGGATGTGAATGTGGAATGGCAACATAACATCAATGCTGTTTTACCTAAATTCATGGACCGCGCAACATAAATCAACATGAAAATTCACCCTTAAATAACAGCCTTCAGAATTATGTCTTCTTTAGGATAAATGAAAGGGCTGGTTTAAGGAACATATACTTAGTCGTTACTTTCCCACTGGATTTTTCTGTCTCTAGTCCATCTGGAAGATGATCCAGGTGAATACGAACATGGTATTTTCACCTTGTGCCTTCTTTAAAATGATTTGTACATTTTTGGTTTACTTTTTTACTTAAAAGTAAAAAAAAGACTTTAAGTATATAAAGGGCATGCATTCATAGTTAATATTGCCTCAACTTGTTTAAATTAGTTTTCTTTTGCAAAACTGGACATTTCCAGGTCATTGGAGATGTGTTTTGGGATTCATAAATATAGCTAAAATTAAGATAAATATAACTAAAAAGGGAAAGTAAATTGTGAATATGTTTTTTGTACTAAGAGTGATCGTATCATTATTAATAATAGGATAAAGAATAGATATATGGCACAAGATAAATCTAAGTTATTGTTTGAGAAGATGAAAAAACTGTGATTCATACAAAAAATAATTTCACTTGTTCTGAAGTAAGAAAACAGTGGCCAATGCTGGCGCCACAACATATGATCAATGTTCAAACCAAGAAATAACATTTATATCATGAAATCCATGTCTTGTGACAATACTACAATATCCTGTCTGTGTGTATCGTCACACATCACCTTCGTTCCTTTGGGGCCCGAGATAGAGATGGCATCTATCACTAAATCTATCGAACATCTGTCGTGACCCCAAATGCTCTTAGGGAGAAGCTCAAAGCAAAAAGGTCTGCTTTTAATTTAACCTTGTTGAGAGACATACTGTGGACTGAAAGAAGAGGACTATCACAGATCTGGAATCTGTTGTCCCGGGACCAGAACTGTTAACCATTCAGGGACCGGTGTGGAAATCTTTCCCTAGACTAGAAAACCGTATCTGCACGTCCAGAAGACCGTCGCTGTTTCTTCTGCGTTGTTCTATCACACTTTTTAAACTGTTGGTTGTCTTATTGATGTGCTATCAATGATTTTATAAATATATATATATATAAATATTCTGTGTTTTGAAATAGCGTTTTTTATTGAAAATCTTTTTGGAGTATTCCCTATCTTGACGGGGATGTTAACGGTGTTTCTGAGAGCTTATTTATACCTATTCTTTGTTCTATTCTCTGTTGAAGTTTCTGTTTGCTGTACCGTCTGTGATCATGCCCTAATCATGTGTGCAATAAAAAGGAAAAAAACATTTTTTGCCAGAATCCTTGCATCTTTATCTCTTAAAGGTACCAGGTTCGATCCCAAGATGCCGGTAATAATTGATTCCCATGAGTCATTAAGTACATCTAACAAAGAGAGTTGTTTTAAACTGAGTATGTTCCTTAATTCCCATTCCAATTTTGGTTACACCCAACTTCCCAATGACTGCTGTGACGAGGTTGCACTGAACCAAAATAGTCTTTTCCAAACCTTAAATAGGTGCGCTCACTCCAAACCGCGAAATACGGGAAATAAAACACGCAGAACCAAACTTCCATAAATGTCGTCATCCAGTTTCTAAAATAATCTGCTTTGAGCCGTAATAATATTTTTCAAATTACAAATCAAACATGGCAAGAGTGTCACACCATGAATGGGCCCCTGTGTGTGTCTTTGTGTGTGCGTGTGCATGTGCGTGTACGTCTGTGTGTGTCTATGTGTGTGTGTGTGTGTGTGTGTGTGTGTGTGTGTGTGTGTGTGTGTGTGTCTATGTGTGTTTCTGCGTCTATGTGTGTATGTCTATCTGTGTGTGCCTGTTTCTGTGTCTATGTCCATGTGTATCTATGAGTGTGTGTGTGTGTGTGTCTATCTGTGTGTGCCTGTTTCTGTGTCTATGTCCATGTGTATCTATGAGTGTGTGTGTGTGTCTGCATCCTCCATTTGGCGCTGAACATTGCGTTACTGAGGGCCAGGATCTGTGCACCTGGTGTCGGGCACGGCTTGGCCCAGGGACCCTCCGGTCTGGAGCAGCGGTCCAGTGAAACGGGCCGTCCCTCCACCTCAGCACTTTGGTATTCTCTCTTTACATTGGCAGTCACAAGCCTGCCTGGTGGATGGTTCAAACTGTACAAACAGGGTAATGGTGCGGGGGTGAGATGACGGATACAAAAACACATTACAAGAGCCTCTGGACTTATCTACGGCTTTTATTTAATTATTTGGTACTTGGGTCTGTAGAGATTGTGTTGTTTTTTTGTAGAGATTGTGATTAATCGGCGCCTCATGGCCTCGATGGATTAGGTACAATACGCAAATAAACTGCAAGAAATACTTGCTTGGAATCGAAGACAAAGAAATGATGGAGTCAACTGAAATAACGTAATGATTTCATAGTTCAGTATTCTCGTAAACATTTTCGAGCACATGTAGAAAAAAAAGGAACCTTGAATAAACAACATTTTATTCTTTAACTTGTTTCGCTTTTTGCAACAGTTCCTCACTAACTGTACATTAATGAACACTTGTAGTTTATTGGCGTAGGCTAGAAAAAAACAGCGATAGTCCTAGCACAAAGTTTAGCACGAAGGCTAACAACAGTAACAATGTCCGACATCAAAAAAATAAAGCCACTTCCATGAGTGTGTCCAGAAGCGGAATTTATTTTCTTGTTCGTTGCGACCCTGATCTCCTGGTGGGTTGTCACAGAAACGCAGAGCCAATTGAAGCTAAGCTGCCGCTCTGGTAAATGCGCTGATGACCTTATGTTCTCTAAGTGCCAGTTGGGACCGAACCATAGTGAGCTCACTCAAAACCCAAAACTCCCCCTCTCTGTCCTTAGATGGTCCAATCCCCCAGCTCTGCATTCATTAATCGTTGTTGTTTTTTTGAATGACCATTGATTTTTCTCTTGCTTGTTCCCAAGGCATTAACTGCTTGTGTATGGTTAACGCGAGAGCTTAAACCACTAAGGCAACAGCCACGTACTCTTTTACACAGTATGTAGCCTGTCTCTTAAGAAACCGTTTCTCTATAAAGCGGTGTGTATTAATAAACAGGGAGGTCTACACTCTGCTGCAGTGTGCTATAGGTTGAGAGGTGAAGGCAAAGCCAAAGAAAGCCAAACACCTCCATCCGGCCGCCTTTAAGCGTTCACAGAACTTAATCACACTATGTTTCCACGCCAAGGCATTTTATTATTGCTGTGCAGGGCCTTCGATGGTTCGCTTAAATGTTGTCTATTGGCCGCAGTTTGCTCTTACAGGCCTCTACTTCTGTATTTTCAGTGCAAATGTTTACCTCCCTGTTTTGTTGTTGTTGTTTGTTCTTTATAGTTACTGATGTTTTCGTTTACACCCAGGCATCCAGACTATTTTGTCAGGAACATCAAAAATAACTGTGTAATAATAACATTTCTTTTTTTTTTTTATCACAAAATATGAATTCATAACAGCAACAATAACATTCTCCCTAGATACTCACATTCTACAATAGTCATACTCAAAAACGATGGAACAAGAGTCATGGTTGGGTCGGACGTTTGTTTGATTTTTTTTTGTCTCTTTGCCGGGGGCGACACCGCTGTTTGGTCCGTCGGGTACACAACAACACGTTGATACAAAAACATAAAACACGCCAACAGATTTTCTTAACGACATACAAATCAATAGCACCTTGTGAAAATCAAACAGGACAGCAGAGGTCGATCGCGGTACATGTTTGTGCTCGGGTTTGCGCAAGCCTCCATCTTATTTGATTCCTCCCCACGTTGTGTGTTGGTGTGTGTGTGATGGCTTGGATGCGGTGTGCTGGATGTGAAAATATACAGAGTGTAACATAAGCGCCTGGAAGTATCAGTCCAGCGATAAGGACTCATTGAAGGTGACATATTACACCACCGATTGTGAATGTGATTAGCCGTTACAAGCTGTTTGAAAATCTGCCTCTTATGACATCAAAAGTGGGCGTGTCCACCCTAAATGTGTGCTGGATAGATCCGTCTACCAGGCTAGCCAGTGGACTGTAGCAAAGATTGCTCAGCTATCCATCACACATCTAGGTGGCCACGCCCACCTATTTTGTCAGAAGAGGCCGATTTTCAAAACGGCTTGTACCGGCTTATCACACTCACATCTGGTGGAATAATATGTCACCTTTAACATGGATGGTCAGTGAAGCGGTGTGGTTTCCAAGTGAATCTCATGCATCGGCCGATTCCTGAAACAACACTGGATGTGTGGTCATGTGACGCTACGTCAGACTCCCCCTCTCTCACTCCTGCAGTGTCTGTACCCCTGCTTGAAAAAACAAAACTAACTATTAAATATTATGAACTGTAAATATAAGTGTAAACTATTAATTATATTCCCTCACTGGGAAAGGATAAGACGTATAAACACGATGGAACATTCGGAGACATGACTTGGACAAATACGTCTTGTTTTGTCTTCTTGTTTTCAGAAAGTAAAGCATCACAGTTTCTGTATGTGTGTATGTTGTGTTTGTTCATGCCTGACACAATGTCTAACACCCCCCCCCCTCCCCCCAAAAAACACAGGGCTCCCTGTGTCTTAAGTGTGCACCTTTATTATGCACCTGCACACACAGATAACATGCATGTGTGTATTTGCGTGTGTTTGTGTGTTTATCTGTCTTTGTGTGTATATTTTTCCCTTTGTGTGCGTGTGTCTCTGTGTGCTTGCCTGTGTGGGTGTGTGTGTGTCTAACTATGTCTATGTTTGCGTGTGTACGTGTGCAGGCTCAGTGTTGGCCCTTGAAGCAGTACACTCCGTACAGCTTGTGTTTCTTGTCTGGGAAGCCAGAGAACCTCACGGCCGCTTCGGTTGGACTGCAGCGCCGGCGGGGGCGGGAGATAGGGTAACGGACGCTGCCGTCGGCCAACCAGCCGGCATCACAGCGGTCGTAGCCCAGCAGCTTCCAGGCGGCATACATCTGGCCCACCTTGGCGATCTCCGCCCCGTCCTTAAGACACGCCCCCACCGCCTCGTCATAGGTCAGCTTGGAGGGGTGGATCAGGTAGTAGAACCGACCTGGGGATGGGGGTAAGAGGAAGAACAGTTAATAAGAACAGTTAAAAAATGTATATAGATATATATATGCTGAGAATTATTGTTAAATACAATTAAATAAACCAACAAAAATAGAGGCACAAATTTACTCATGACATTATGTGACGTCTTGATGAGTGCATGTCGATTTTTTTACAGACAGCTACCATCATGTCAAACATAAAGCAGAAGTTTTCCGGGAGTAAAGGGCTGATTATGGATCCACGTCGACGCAACGCAAAGGGGGTTTACGGACCCCTTACGCCCTTGCGGACCCTCCCTGCGTCCACCGCAAGGGCCTGACGTGCACCTTCCAAAAATTTTAACCTTGTGTCGAGGCGACGCTGCAGCAAGGACTGTGATTGGTCCGATGATGTTAACCCGACGCAAAACAGTTTCACAACTGCGTCGGAGCGTTTGCAGGGTCATTGAGGGGTCATTGATTAGGGCTGATTAACCATAACCATAATCAGCCCTCTACCAGTACCCCCATGTCATCACACAAGGGGTGCTCAATTAAAACCGGAGCAACTCCTGTCCAGCGATGGTATTTTCTCTCTTGGTTCAGCTACAAACTGTACCTTTCTCCTCTAGATGTGACTCTAAGGAACCCTTATCTAGTCTAACCATCCCACCTGATCGCTCAATGTGCAACAGCCTCACCCGGCCCATGAGACTGACTCGGGCCAGGGGAGACTGCTTAAACCAGCCATCATCCCCCCGCACACACACACACACACACACACACACACACACACACACACACACACACACACACACACACACACACACACACACACACACACACACACACACACACACACACACACACACACACACACACACACACACACACACTCCACACCCAGATACACTTAAACCACCAAGACCCCCCTTCTCCATATTTACCCCCACCCCATTGTCATTGTAATCCTAAAATGTGCACACCACATAGCTTTTGTCTCTCTCTATCTCCCTCTCCCCCTCTCTCTCTCCTTCTCTCTCTCTCTCTCTCTCTCTCTCTCTCTCTCTCTCTCTCCTCTCTCTCTCTCTCTCTCTCTCTCTCTCTCTCTCTCTCTCTCTCTCTCTCTCTCTCTCTCTCTCTCTCTCTCTCCTCTCTCTCTCTCTCTCTCTCTCTCTCTCTCTCTCCCTCTCTCTCTCCTCCCCCCTCTCTCTCTCCCTCTCTCTCTCTCTCTCTCTCTCTCTCTCTCTCTCTCTCTCCTCTCTCTCTCTCTCTCTCTCTCTCTCGCCCCTCTCTCTCTGCCTCTCTCTCTCTCTCTCTCTCTCTCTCTCTCTCTCTCTCTCTCTCTCTCTCCCTCTTTCCCTCTCTCTCTCCCTCCCCCCTCCACTCACCCTTGTAGTGCGAGGTGAAGCAGAAGACGTCAAAGTGGTTCTTCTCCTTCTCCCGCACGCCGTAGCTCCGCACGCCGGGCGCGGTGGCCTTGCCGCCGCAGGGCTCGCGGGGGCTGGTGATGGGGTACTGCACCGAGCCGTCGCTCAGCCAGCCGGCGTTGCACCAGTCCAGGCCGCCGCGCCACGCCTCGTAGAGCTGGTCGAAGGACGCCACCGCCGCGTCCTGCTCCCGGCACGCCCGCTCCGCCTCGTAGAAGTTGAGGTTGTAGCGGCCAAGGCGTGGCGAGTAGGGGAAGAGGACGCCTGGGGAGGACGGGGGGGCAGGCGAGCAGGGGGGGGGGTGGGGGGAAAGAAGAGGAGAGTTGGGGGTTATATGAAGTAAGAGGGAGCGAAAGGGGGTGATGGAGAGAGGAGCAGGGAGGGCGAGATGGAGAAAGAAGGAGAGGGGGTGGGGTTGATGGAGCGAGGAGGAGGGGAGTGAAGGAGGGGGTGATGGAGAGAGTAGGGAGGGAAGGGGGAGAGAGTGGGTGAGAGGGGGTGATGGAGATAGGTCGAGGGGAGAGGAGGGCGATGGGGAGGGGAGGGAGAGATGGGGGAGAGAGACAAAGAGAGAGAGATAAGAGAGAGAAAAGGTACATAATAGGCACATTTTTGGATTACAATGATAATGAATATACACACAAAGACACACTCAGGCACGCATTTATACGGTGCATATGCGTGCAGGTGCATGAATGTGTGTCCATTCATACTTTGTGTGAATAAAAATGCCTATGCTTGTGTCTCATTGTGTCACCGTTTCAGTCCTCACCTTCCCACCGTTTAAGTCTTTTAGTCTGGGATGGCAGCCCAGCTATAAGGAGGACGTCCTATCAGCTGCAGAGGTAAACGGCCACTTAAGCCCCCCCCCCAAGCCCATCTCAACAGTGCATATAAAAACAAAAAGGTAGATGTTTACCTTGAAGGTCGAGGGAAACCACAGTGGTGCCGTCCTCCAGGCCGTCGATGACCTCGCACTTATATCTCCCATAATCCTCCAGGGTGAGGTCGCTGATCACCAGGGAGGCGTCCAAGGGGGAGGAGCCCTGGAGGTGGACCCGCCCGTGGAAGCGCCCGTAGCTCCGTTTGTGGTAGTCCATGGCGACGAAGACGTCCACCTAGAACCCGACGCGATGGGGTTATGAAGCTAGCGTTGGTTTGTTTACTTTATACAAAAAATTAAAAAATTTCTTCATTCACTCCTTTATTCATCCATCATTCACTCCTCCATTCCCTCCCTCATTCACTCCTCCATTCCCTCCCTCATTCACTCCTCCATTCACTCCCTCATTCACTCCACCATTGGCTGTGCCTCGATTATTAATCAAATGCTAATGCTTATGGTTAGCATTTTAGTTAACATCTTAGTGTTACAACTTTGTTCCGACAAATAAACTGTTGCTATAGCACCACCTGTGGGCCTATCATGACCACACTTTGTACACCTGTAAAAATGTATCCCATCTTAAATTGTGCCAAATTATAGCAAATTATGCTAGTTCTGTTAGCATTCACTCCCAATAATTTACATTCAGTGAATCGTGGAATGCAAATGTTGTAGGTAAGCGCACACTTCTAATACTAATGCCAACAATTACCATGATTGTCCAAAACGTGCACCCACTTCCCGTCGTTTATTTTGGATGAATCATGGAATGCTAATGCTAACGGTTAGCATGATCCTTGCTAATCGTGGCGTCAGCAATTTGAACCCTACTCGGCATTGAGGCCCCTTACCTCTTTGAGGTAGTCGGAGGTCAGCTTGGTCCACTTGATCCTCATCTTGTGGTTGGGGGGCATAATCTGGTCCCGCTGTATGGTGCAGGGCAGTGTGGCGTTGCCCCCCCGCTGAGAGACCACCTTGTCCTGCTGAGATAGCACCGATATCCGGGGGGCGTTCTCTGGATTGAAACAGACATTTTTGTTTCGTTATCATTTTATTTTGGGGTTTGAGCTGATGGACTCCCCCTTGGTCGTTTTGTGACTTCTGTTTGGAATAATTCTGCCATTTGTCTGTTAGCAGGATTAACAAACTAATTGACTGAGTCTGATGCATCTCTTATGGATCATTGGGTCTTCATTTGTTTCTACAAGCCATGAAAAATGTACTGTTTCTATGAGGTGAGGATACTTAATCATGCATAACTACATAGAAATACCATAGTTTGCCCTCAAATCATGCATATAGGTTCCTATATTAAACACGACATGAAAGTGAAAACGCTTTTTTTTGCCCACGGCAATGCATGTCCTCTAACACACGCACAGGCCTTTGTGATTGGGTGACAAAGCGCTTGTCGTGGGCCGACTGTATACTTAAGAAAACGCCCGGGCCTTTGTTAACTACTCCTCCTGCGATCGCAAAAAATCAAATCCCGGAGCGATCGATAATACACACATTCCCCTCTGCAGCCCACCCCTGTGTTTAATCACAACCTTGTATCGGCTTTGAGCTGGCACCCTAGCACATCACAGGGAGCCAGAATGTCAATTCTGTTTGTCTTTAATCATTTGTCCCCGATCCCAGGGGCCCCTAGTTCTCTGGGTGGGTGTGCCTGGGGGTGTGTGTGTATGTGTTTTGAATTTACAAATAAAAAACTAATTGAGTCCAGAACGCTGTTCTCATCAATTCTGGTCGAAACTAAAAACTGCCCTCGAGCTGAAACAATAAGGTCCTAACTCGGTACACACGCACACACACTTTGTGTGTGTGTGTGTGTGTGTGTGTGTGTGTGTGTGTGTGTGTGTGTGTGTGTGTGTGTGTGTGTGTGTGTGTGTGTGTGTGTGTGTGTGTGTGTATGTCTGTGTCTGCTTTCCATCACCACGCTCGCGAAGGATGCACTTTACCAACTTCTTTATGCTGGCTTGCATCCCGCAGATATCAGCCTCGACCGTATCTATTTTATCTTCATTTATGTGTACAGGAGTACTTGCCTTGTAAGACCTTCAACCAATTAGCGTAACGAATAATACAACGCCATCAGGGTGCGCAGTTCTAAACGGCAAACACATATTTTCTGCCAAGAAACACCACAAGTGCATACTCTTTGTTTTTGTTTGAAAGTTATTATTTCGTTTTTTTCTGCAATAACTGCACATATGTTGTGTAAAATCGACCAATGTTAGCATTAACGCAGACAGAATGTGAGGTCACGTTATCAGGATGGTCTTCATCCTGAGAGATAGAACCCTTTGGGGAAGGATGGTGGTCTAGAAGTGAGGTTGGTCGAAACCCAAAAGAAAGGTTCTGGGTTCAATCTCCAGTCTCTACAACATGCCTTCCCCCCACCAACTCTTTAAAGGGGCAGCTCGAAATATGTACATTTCTGGTTTTAGAAGTAGTAACAAATCTTCTTTAATGATTTTCAGTATAGTTATGTATGCCATTTTGTCACTAGCAAATCAAAGACTTGTTTTCTGGAGAAAAAGGTCAAAGTGCCTTCTCTTTGTGAAGAAACCCTGCCTAACCCTAACCCTGAACCTAACCATAACTTACCTGTTAGTTGTGCACCCAAACCTAACCATTTAGTTGAGTTGCCTAAAACAAACCAGGTAGTTGTGTTGACTTAACCTAACCAGATAGTTGTGTGGCCTTAACCTAACTAGGTAATTGCGTTACCTAAACCCAACCACACTGTGACTGACAACTGAAAAAGAACCTATGTCTAAAAATAGCACAGGACACAAACCCCAGTCTCCTTGGTGTGTGTACTGAGTTTGACCCATTCCTACACCACAACTTCCTCTCTGGGTGTCCTTCATCACTCCTTAATACGTCACCTGACCTCCTTAAGCCTCTCTTACAGGAAGGCTTTCTGGCAGAGCATCCTGAAGGCAAACTTCTCCCATGTAAGTATGCAAAGTGTGTGTGGATGTGTGTATGTGTGGGGAGCTTTGTCAGGACAGCCATTGATGTCGATGGGAGGGAGAAGATTAGACTTCTCTGACAACTACAGTGAAAAGCCACGATGTGTGACTGATTTTGTATACAACGTTGCCTTATAAACCTGCATCATAAAGTTGCATCATAAAGTTGCCGTGGGTCATGACCTTGGAGTTATCTGGAAAACTCCCAGACTATTTGAATGTGAGCTGAAACAGGGGTTTCACTTCTAATTGATTTTTACGGTATCTGAATTTACTATCTAAGTCTAAATCAAAGAAATTCACAAAATCCTTCCTTCCCTCTCTCTCTCTCTCTCTCTCTCTCTCTCTCTCTCTCTCTCTCTCTCTCTCTCTCTCTCTCTCTCTCTCTCTCTCTCTCCTCTCTCTCTCTTCTCTCTCTCTCTCTCTCTCTCTCTCTCTCTCTCTCTCTCTCTCTCTCTCTCTCTCTCTCTCTCTGTGTCCATCAACTGCATACGTCTGTGTTAATTTACCACCGGATAATTGGCCATTGATTACCTCCAGTAGGGACTGGTTGGAAGGGGAGCGCTGTTAAAGTGCTTCCTCAGCTCTGAGTGTCGCTGAGTTTGGGGTAATGTGCAATTCAACCTGCCCCTTTAAACAGGGCTTCACTCAACGGAACAATTGGGACTTTTTATGGGGACTTAAACACTCACTCCTTTCCCTTGAACCGTCCCATTTGTTCAGAAGTGATTTGAAGTGTGGGTTTTAAAGTATACAAGTCATGGAGAAAAGTGACGAAAATACATCACATTATAAAAGTAATGGCTACAATGAAAAACTGACATGGTACTTAAGTCGTATACTCTATCCAAACAGAAAATCGAAGAGTTTTTTGAGAAATGCCACTTGAAATCTCTTCTCAAGTGGCATTCATTCATAGGACCCAGGAGGATTTTGGACCTCAAGTGGAGAGATACTGTGTTTGACCCCCCCCAATGTCCACACACCCCATGAAGGCTTCCTTGGAGCAAGACGTCCCTAACCCCTACTTGCCCTGAATTCAGACGCCATGCATCTGAATTCACCGAAAGGCTTTTTTCAGATGAAAGCGTCTGCTGAACGAGTTTAAGATGGCGTGATAAGATTGCGCTATCGCTGTCGGCCAGAGCCCATTAAGCCCAGCCTACCGGCGCTATCTGCACGCTACGGCAGCGCTCCCCGTGATAAGTTGAGGGCATCAGGCCTGGCTTTTTGACGGGGTGTTAGGAACGAGCCACAGGGTGCCGGAGAGAGGTTCCCCTGCAATGTACTGTAAAGCGCTCTGTGCCTCGTCTTAATTTCACTGCAGCCTTACGTAACGTGTGTTTAGATAAAGGCCCCTCTTTGAATATCTGCAGATGTTTTTGTTGTTTTCCCTCTTGGCCAGGCCTCTCTTGTAAGAGCTACATTTATTATGGGGAAAAAATCTTTAACGCAGAGAGCTTGGCCACAAGCAGCACTGTTCGAATGCAGTGATATCATGGTTATGTGGAATATGCATCATAGCAATGTTGTGATGTCATAGTGTCATGATAGCTATGTTATGATGTCATTCTAACTTCATAGATATCATAGTTGTGCCGTGATGTCATGGTTACATCCTGGATATCATAGTTATGCCATGATGTCTTATCTATGTCAAAGATGTCATAGTTATGTTGTGATGTCATAGTTACATCATAGATATCGTAGTTATGCCATGATGTCTTAGCTATGTCAAAGATGTCATAGTTATGTTGTGATGTCATAGTTACATCAAAGATATCGTAGTTATGCCATGATGTCATAGCTATGTCAAAGATGTCATAGTTATGTTGTGATGTCATAGTTACATCATAGATATCGTAGTTATGCCACGATGTCTTAGCTATGTCAAAGATGTCATAGTTATGTTGTGATGTCAAATCAGAATCACAGATATCATAGCTATGTTTCGATGTCATGGTCACATCAGAGACATCATAGTCATGCCATGATGCCCCAGGTATGCCATGATCATCATAGGTCATGGCTACACCAACAGATGTCAAAGTTGACCCATGCAAAAGGTTAAAAAGGCGTGTCCTGGTCTTACCCGTGACATAGATGGTCCTGGAGTCCTCCAGGTCGGGGTAGAGGATGTCCAGCTCATGGGCCACACTGAGGGTGACCAGCGCACACACCAGCACCCAAATCATCTTTACGCTCTCCGGGCTGAGGCTCCGCTCACTGCAGAGTGAGAGTGAGAGAGTGAGAGTCAGGGAGCGAGAGATAGACAGAGAGTCAGAGAAAGAGAGAGAGAGGGAGAGAGGGTGGCAGAGTCAGAGAGAGAGCGAGAGCGAGAGAGAGAGAGAGAGAGAGAGAGAGAGAGAGAGAGAGAGAGAGAGAGAGAGAGAGAGAGAGAGAGAGAGAGAGAGAGAGAGAGAGAGAGAGAGAGAGAGAGAGAGAGAGAGAGAGAGAGAGAGAGAGAGAGAGAGAGAGACGGGAAGATAATTTAGAGTGAGTTGCAAGTTTTAAATGTAATAGAATCCGAGTTTGGCTTCTAAAAACAGTTGTGCTTTTCTAACATATATATATATATATATATATATATACATATATAGAGAGGGAGACGCACATATATGACATACATTCACA
The DNA here is from genome assembly GCA_900291075.1 of Melanogrammus aeglefinus. Lineage (NCBI taxonomy): Eukaryota > Metazoa > Chordata > Actinopteri > Gadiformes > Gadidae > Melanogrammus > Melanogrammus aeglefinus. The sequence goes on from OLKM01000045.1 coordinate 176,848, forward strand.
CACACACACACACACACACGTACAAAATAAGTATGCATGATTGCATGGGTCTTCGATAAGAGAATCAATGCGTCCTTCTTGTGTTTACGCCTGACCCCATCTCACGCACAGTAACGCACGTGTGCGCAAACTCTGTCGCCACTCTTCAGGCCACAATCGTGAATCGTGATTCGTCAATTTCTAAAAACAAAACACTGTACTCACGCGGACGCACACAGGGCATATAATCAGGGTAACACACAGCCTGAAGACATAAGTAAGTCAGGGCACCCTGGTGTCGGTCCCTCCCTTCCTCCCTCTCTCCCTCCCTCCCTCTCTCCCTCTTGTAGCAAGGTAGGAAGCTGTCATACTGTACCATGTCCTGGTTCAACTGACAGTCCTCTGCTACTTCAGCGTGGAGGTAGGGTCCCGACATGAGCCGACATCGCCGGGATTCACATACAAGAAGGCATCTCACTGCTGCTCCCTGCTCTTTACTGCTCCTTCCTACGCCTCCCTCACTCTGTCATTACAGGGTAGGCACCGGGGTACAAGGACTTCAGTGTGTGTGCAACTTTGCTGATTGTTTGTGTGCAATGGGGAGAGGGGGAGGTATGTTGAGTAGAGGGAGAGAGAGGGAGAGACGGGGGGGGGGGGGGTGGGGGGGTGAGAAA
>OLKM01000045.1:185000-190000 GCA_900291075.1 Melanogrammus aeglefinus
CACACACACACACACACACACACACACACACACACACACACACACACACACACACACACACACACACACACACATGCCCAGCATTTGCCCACCCGGATACACACAAAGACACACACACTCAGGTCCATGTGTAGGTTGTGATGTCACTCTGGCTCTGCTGCCACAAAGGGCCCTTGGTCTGATACGCAGTAGGCCCCTGAGGCTTAGGAGGCCTATAGGGCCCCATGCAAAGGTCAAAGGTTAAAGCATCTCATAAGCCTGCTTCAATTTATATCCACCTTTTAAAGTCGTGAAAAAGTATGAAAAAGTAGACCTTTCTCAACTTGTTACCTCGTTGCCGCCACAGTAACATTATGTCGCCTTCTGTATAGAGGTCAATAACCTCTGTTTATTGGTTGGTTAATAATGATAATAATAATAAACACAACTTCCTTCCTCTACAGCTGCGGTTTGGTAGGTGATGACAACTCAAGTAAAGGGGCCGGCTTAACTTTCAGCCAATCATGTGATATTGTGTATCCCCTCTCTATCACTGAAGGCCTTCTATTGGTGAACACACAGCCAGCCCGTTTTTTTCATTTTGAAGCAATCCATTCACAGTCCTGATATGGTTTTTACAGAGCTAATTACCTTACAAACTACTCTTAATCATATTATGCGAATAAGATTCACTACGAAAGACATTTCATGTTAGTTTTTAAGATACAAGAGGCCGACAGGATGGATTTTTTTCGAGAAACGTAATACTTTGCTCATTCAGCGAAGACACTGGCAGTAAAACCTGATGCGAACCTTAAATCTCTGTTACGGACTCTTTGCTTGTAAGTCTTGTCATGAGCACAAATTACATTTTTATAGGAAGAGGAAGGTTCTACTCAACGTATAGCATCTGACCTGGTATTTAGTCCTATCGTGATTTAACTATTGCTATCTCCTTCAAATATCCCCACCCAATCAAATTAATTGGATTGAATCATCAATCAAACATCAGCATAAATGATAAATGCTCTCTTTTGGATGTATCTGGATATGCTTATGATCCCTCAATAGCATGCTAAAATCAATTAGGGTCTGTTATATCACAATAAAAGCCCTGCTTTCTCCAAGCATCAAAGATAGACCTTTAACATAACGTAGTTGTAACCTTCCTTTTCGGTTTGGTCCATTAACCCTGAGTCTATAAAGTAGTTCCCTTTATTCTAAAGCCTACTTAGGCATGCTAAATAAGTCAGTAAATACTAGTAGGGGTGGGGGTTTACAATATACTGAATGAATGTCCTCCTTTGACATGTACCGGCACAAAGGATGCGGCCTAATCCACCGCAGTAACAACAAACACAAAAACACATTCAAGCGCTTCCAGGAGGAAGGAGACGCAAAGCCAACGTCCTGTTGAGTCTACATGTGAGGCTTTTCACTTGGACTTTCTTAATACTCAACCCCACTAACCCTTCACCTATCGCCATTACATTTATTCCCCCCCCCCCCCCCCTCCTCCTTGACTTGTCTTACGGCTGTCCATTGTAAGGGGATGATTTAGCGTTTCCCCCAAAAAAATAAACCACTCAGAGAGACAGCAGTGACCCCTCTAAGAGCGGTGCTTGAGATACTGGCCCTGTCTGGCCCAGCGTGGGGTTTTCCACTGACGCTGAGGTTTTATGGGCGAAGGTTACTGTGATGTTTGAAGTGAGTTGCCAGGGGTTCAAGGTTCACTGGCCGACTACAGCTTAAGCACTGAGTTTGATATGAGGAGGTCGTGGAGGGGGGGGCATTCCTGAACGTTGATTTCTTGCTGTCGCAGCCTCCCACTCTTCCATCTCTCCCTCCGATTTCTCCCATTTTCGGGGAATGATTCCGAAGTATTTTTCCGAAGCGCCCCCGTAGATGTTTGCGTTACATGACATGGATGCGGTAGTCGAGGAACAGCAACGTACACAATCCAAAACACACATTTGTTTTTAAGGATGACGGCAGCAGACATGTTTCCAATGAAGTTACAAAGTTGTTTTTTAAGCCGGAACGCTGGCACAAGGTTCCATTCACGAGGTATGGGCATGTGTACTACATTCACCAGCCATTGTTTATTTAGCCAGTGGTGTCCTTTGCACAAGGAATGTGTCAGTATGTAAAAGTGTGTGTGTGTGTGTGCGTGTGCGTGTAAGTGTGTAAGTGTGTGTGTGCACGTGCGTGTTAGTATTTGTGTGAAGGCAAGAAAAGGATCCTGAGAGAGAAAATGCATTTTGTATAAACTTGGTTCTACAAGGAGTTGTCACAGGCTTTCAGGGGCTCCTGAATTTCTGTGTGTGTGTGTGTGTGTGTGTGTGTGTGTGTGTGTGTGTGTGTGTGTGTGTGTGTGTGTGTGTGTGTGTGTGTGTGTGTGTGTGTGTGTGTGTGTGTGTAGTGGTGTGTGTGTGTGTTGTGTGTGTGTGTGTGTGTGTGTCCGTGGGTGTGTGTGTAGTTACAGTGTGGGTGTGTGTTGTGGGTGTGTGTGTGTGTGTGTGTGTAGTAGGGTGGCGCGCTCCATGTGTGTGTGTGTGGTGTGTGTGTGTGTGTGTTGTGTGTGTGTGTGTGTGGGTGTGTGTGTGTGGTGTGTGTGTGTGTGTGTGTGTGTGTGTGTGTGTGTGTGTGTGTGTGTGTGTGTGTGTGTGTGTGTGTGTGTGTGTGTGTGTGCTTCTATTGTAGTAAGGGTGGGGGCTCCATGGGTCTGTGTGGACAGGGTTGGGGGGTCAGGGTGGAGCCGGCTAGTCTCAGCCCAAACCAACACACAGCCAGTTGCATCACACATGTAAGTGTATGTGTGTGTGTATGTGTGTATGTGTGTGTGTCTGTGTGTGTGTGTGTGTGTGTGTGTGTGTGTGTGTGTGTGTGTGTGTGTGTGTGTGTGTGTGTGTGTGTGTGTGTGTGTGTTGTGTGTGTGTGTGTGTGTGTGTGTGTGTGTGTGTGTGCTTTTGTGTGTGTGTGCTTTTGTGTGTGTGTTTGCATGTGTAACTCAGGAAATTAAAACATAATACCACAGAACTTCAGTTTACGCAACAATACTAGACATCTATTTTATTGATTTATTATTCTTATACTTTCCAGAGAGTGTCACCTTCTTGAGCTGGGATATATCTATTGTTTAGACTAAATACACTATTATAGTTCTGCACAACCCCACAATAAAACAGACAAACACCCACAAGGATGTCAAGGAATTCTCCGAAGTGCGCAACATCTTTACAAGCAGGTCAACGCCAAACATCTCAGTCACAAAAGGTCTAAGTAAATGAAAGCAGGCTGTAGAAAACACGCGTATCATCCTGAGCAAACACTCCAAACATGAGCAATAAGGCTTAATAACGTACTGAATCATGAAAGAAAGTACAGAAAAATAAAAAATAAAATAAAACTAAAAGACTTTAGGTTTATCGGAGTCCAAATTTAAAGATGATGAGTGAATTCTTACCTTGAGACCTGTTCGGTGTTTACCTCCTCTTTCGCTTACTGGAACTGGCACTGGTTTGGAACGAGCGCAGAGCCCCGAGCGTAAAGGCAGCGTTCAGCGTCACTGGAGACAGAGCGACCTGCTGGGAGGGAGCCCAGTTCGGGGGAGATGTTTACCTATTTACTCTCACTCGCTGAGAGAGGCTTCGTTTGAAGTGGTGCTGTGGTGTATGGGCAGCTCACAAACAGCCGCCTCTTGTAGGTGCGTGTTGCGTTTGACGAATTGCCAAGAAGCCGACTTCTTTTTTTTGCGAAGGAGGAGGGGGTATTTGTAGCTGTTGGAGTAGGGTGGGGTGGGGGGGGGGGGGGGGGGGGGTAGCACTACAGTGTACGAAGCTGCGAAGGCAGGTGAAATATATACAGCACAGTGGGCTCTGCAAGGCTGGTCCAATCCTTCACGGTGGAAATTGGAGATGTGTGTGGGGCTCAATGACGCACGAGGCTCCATCATGTCTTGGAGAAGCAGGCGATTTCAAAACTGGGAAAATTAACTGGTTTGTTACTTAAAATTGGACATGCATCTATCATGTTTGCTGTACATGAATGCTCATATAGACTGCTATACGATGCACGACAGGGATAACATACTTTTTTTAATTATCTTGCGTCGTTGGCTAAAATTGCTCTAAATAGTTCATGGGAAGGTTATATTTGGCTGGAACCAGTCGCGTTTATTAACGTGATTAACTCTTGTAATGGTCTCAAAGCTGCAAATGAGTTAGCTTAGGACAGCTATTGGATGGTCTGCTCGATGATTGATCATTACTTTGAATCGCTTTTAATCACGTTTTAATGCAGCCAATGTCACTTGAAAAGGGAAATGATGAAATGTACACCCATTATTATATCCAGTCCAGTCAAAGTAATTATTTAGTCATTTTGTATTTCTTAAACATAGGCAGATGGATTGACTTGATGATAAATGTAATTACCTTATGTGTGTGTGTTGTGCGTGTGCGTGGGTGGGTGTGGATGTGTAGGCTATGTGTAATTACAACGAGTTACTAACCCTAATTGAGAACAGTTCCGTGCGTGTTGATTGGCTGTTGAGACTCAACCACATTACTGGAAGGTCTCCCATCACAACATCAGCATTGATTAGTTTTGCCGTGACGCAAGTCATGAACGATCTCTAAATACCAAACAAATTATCGATCTGCAAATTAAGGTATTTTTCCTCTCAAACGAACTGTTAAAGGAATAGGATAAATGGCTCTATTTTGCGATCACACATTTACAACATATGCCTCTTTCAAAAAAAGGATTTGAAAGTTTGGTTGCAGTAGGCTATTGGGTGGGGTGCCTAGCAGATGCAGCAAAGATAGACAAAAACAACAGAATAATAAATAGTGTCATTTTAGAAAAAGGTGGATTCCAATCACATTGTGTGCAGGGCATATTGTTTACAAGCAAAAGCCTCCAAAACTGAAAACGAAAACGAAAAATTGGCAGAATAAAGGCAGAGATTTTATTGCATAAAATATATCTGGAGGGAGCGCAGAGCAGCTGGGCTTGGG
>OLKM01000045.1:200000-232500 GCA_900291075.1 Melanogrammus aeglefinus
CGTAAAATTACAACATTTTACGATGACGTTATCCAACAGCACCTGTGATAGCCTCCTGTGGCTGCAGAGTGTAGCAGTCTCCTTCACCTTCACACGCCGGGGGGCCACACGAGGCTTCTGGGAAGCGGAGAAAGAGAGAGAAGTGGGTAAAAGCATAAACATTGCATAGTGTTCAAAATAATAATGTATATCGAACTAATTAATGCACACTCATTTCCAAAGCCGCTAAATCCAGCAATAAAATTTGAAAAAAAAGCAACCAATTGCATATGAATAGGCCTACTGAACTCGCGAGATGCTACTCGTTGACTAAAAAATAATCGTTGCACTTAAATCCTTTTACCTTCTTTAAACGGTCAAAGTATAGCCTTTAGAAAAGATGACGCACTCACCATTTACCTCCTGGTCAGAGACAGTCGCATCAATACAGACAAGTGGCAGAAAAGCCCACAGCATAAGCGCGAAGTTGAATCTGGTCCTCATGTTAAAACATAAACAAACAGCACGCAATGTTTTGGGGGGCTTTTTTCCTTCCCTCCCGTCCACTGCGACAGCGGTGCTTCTGGTGGGGACGGCAGAGATGCTGATGATAATAGTGGTGTCAGGACTGCCTGCAAGAACCTAGAATTAACTCGGTGCGCAGTTCGTTTTCTGTTCACTGCGGTCTCACGTCTTCACATGAATAAATAAATATCATCACTTTCTAGAACCGATACATAAACCAATGCATCCGACAAATGACGATACCTAGGCTATTTATAGGAATGATTTAAATATATAAAAAACATGGGTATTTCATAATTTTATGGTAGGTCCTATATAATATAATTGATCAAGATTCAAGGTAGTGCGGTTTGGGAAACTCTGGATACGTGTAACGACCTACAAAACCTGTAATCCATCGTTTACGGAATTAGATGAAGTTGAAATTTTGAATAATTATATAAGCCCTTAGCCTTTGCTAAGTGTCATATTTCTAGAATTAGGCTGATGTACTATTAATCATATATATTTATATAAAGTGGCAGATTATTTCATTCAATATATGTTACTTAGCAACAGATTTAAAAATAATTGAAGGTTGGGAGATTGAGTTTGGCTGCAACTCTCCACTCTCATCCCTCGTCCAACTGGTCCTCTGTTGATAAGAGTGGCTGTCCTTCCGACCAATCATCGACGCCTTTACTGCAGCATAGAAACAAGTGAACCAATAGCGGGGCGTCGTGTGAGCGCGGCTAAACGGCTGTGTTGTGTGTGTACCTGTTTCAATCGCGAATAGGTCGTACGAATCTTTCAGCATGAGTCTCGCTTTAAGGTAACGTTTTGGTTTAATACAGTTGCTGCTCATGAGGTTTTTAATTGTGATTAAGTATTAAAAGTATCGTCTGGTGACTTGTACGTGGTAGTTAAACGCATTCATTTTATGGTTAATTTACTGTCGCCAGTTAACATGCCGATTATGATTGGATTATATCTGTAAGCATGCAAGATGGTCACTGGGCTTTTCGCTGGTATTTCAGTTGTAATATCCCGCTGAGATATGGTTGTTGACTGTCATCTGGCTGTTCAAAACACACCGCAAGGTCGCCGCGTTGTTGTGGGCATCAGGTTGAAACGTATCGATAATTGTTGGATTTGAACCTAATCAATGTATTCTGATCATGGCAGAACTGATCCTACTGCAGACAAAGCCAAGCGCAAGAAGAGGAGAGAGCTCACAGAGGAGCAGAAACATGAAGTTAAAGAAGCCTTTGAGTTATTTGACACTGATAAAGATAAGGAGATTGACTACCATGAACTCAAGGTAAATGTTGTATATCAGAAAGTGAGACACACAAGTCGCTTCCAATGTAGGCTACTGTGTATACATGGTACGGCTGGTGTTTAAATGAGAAAAAATGTTGGATCTAATTTGAATAGAATAGCCTCACTTTGACTTCCAGCTGAAAGAGCTGGCTTCAAACCCCAAATGTCCAGTCTAAATGTAGGTATCCTTCTGCAAGCTCATTAAGGAAATGTACATTTCCTTAAGGTACCTTAAAATACATGCTGCAGTATGGAAATGTATGTCCAAAAATATCCCTATTAGTTGATCCAAATATGTTTTAGAGATTCTAGTGTTTCTTGCATGATGGCGTTATCTTTCAAACGGGTTGCCTTCTCGACAGGTTGCGATGCGAGCGTTGGGATTTGAGGTGAGGAAGGTGGACGTGTTGAAGATTCTCAAGGACTATGACCGGGCAGGAACCGGCAAAATATCCTTCGATGACTTCACCGAAGTTGGTCAGTCTCAATGTGGTAGTCATTCTAATGGTGTATGCATTGTGAATAAGAAGAACTAGTTTATTTTCAACATCTTTGTGTTTTGCCATTATGTGTTCCCTCTCCTCTTTATTCCCATATAGTTACAGAACGTCCTACATTGTGTTGCCTCTCCTTTTAATTTCCTATACTGACAGAATGTCATACATTGGGTGCCCTCTCCTTTTTATTCCCCTATAGTGACAGAACGTAATACATTGTATTCCACTATGCTAACCAAACGTCATACATTGTGCACCCTCTCCTTTTTATTCCCCTGCAGTGACGGAGCGCATCCTGGAGCGAGACCCTAAGGAGGAGATCCTGAAGGCCTTCAAGCTGTTTGACGACGACGAGTCGGGCAACATCAGCCTGAGGAACCTGCGGCGGGTGGCCCGCGAGCTGGGGGAGAACGTCACGGACGAAGAGCTGCGCAGCATGATCGACGAGTTTGACACCAACGGCGACGGGGAGAGTAAGTGAGGAACATCGCTTCAGGGCCTGACTCCTGCGTTGGTGGTCTTCTGGTCTTCTGACTTCAGATTCATATCTAAAGTCTTGATTGGTCTTCTGACTTCAGATTCATATCTAAAGTCTTGATTGGTCTTCTGACTTCAGATTCATATCTAAAGTCTTGATTGGTCTTCTGACCTCAGATTCATATCTAAAGTCTGAAAGCCAATTGGACTTAAGATATTAATCTAAAGTCTGGGATTGCAGTGATGGGAGATCAGATCAAATCTGGGCGAACAGGAAGTTTCACTTTCTTTCACTTCATGTTTGTTTCGACCAATCATGTTGCGGGCAGCGGGTGTAAACTTAGCCAGTATTAGTAAACTGTTAACAGTGTTTCAATCAACACCGTGCAGACTGGCAGCTGTGGAATAACGTTTATTGAAATCCCCTTCTGAAAGAATCATCAATCATTAGTGAAATTAGTTTTCCTCGGTAGAATATCTCCATAACGAAAAAAAAGGAAGCAATGTGTTACTCTGCCCCATGCAGTTGTTGTAAATGTTCCTCTATATAAACATGGTATGACAACTGGATCAGAGAGTGATCGGACATTCAATATATGTATTTGATTGGCCATTGTTATTGTAATGTATGCTGGATAGATCAGTCTACCAGCCTACCCAGTGGATTGTAGCAAATGTTAAATTTACATTTACATTTTGTTGCTCATCAAACAGCTCCAACTTGTGATGTCACTCAAACACAGGAAAAGGAAGATATTCAAACGGCTTTTAATGGCTAATCACACTCACCTGGTGGTATTATAGGGGTCCTCTTTAAATTAATATTCACCTTGAGGGGTTTTGACTACCAGCCCCAGCCTAACATGAAATCATCCAGAAGTAATGACATGCAGCTGAATTCATTCAAATCGTTCTGGATAAAAGCCTCTGCTAAATTACTCCACCAGACACTTACCAATTTTCAAATAAATGGATCATCAAAATATCATTATTCAATTACCACACCAATATGATTTCTATCGCCTGTACAATTTTCTCAATTGCCCTCCTTAACTTTGTTCCAGTGAAATGTTAAAGATCATTTTTAGTTTATGATGATAATAACCAATAGGGACCAAACGGGCCCAACAGCTAATAACCTCGAGTGGAGCTCCAGCGACCTCTAGTGGCGGATCCATGAATGATTTTTAAAGGAGAGAAGGAACCGGCGTACAAACAAATCTAATTTACAATAACGAAATGTTAAATTATAACGAATTATTATTTAAATAAAGCATAACAAATTCATTTTGATAATCCTAGATTAGTCCTAGTCCTAGATTAAATAGGTGTTTGCATAGAGGGCGCTCTCATTGATTATGAATTATATATTAACTCGACTATAACAACAAATTCCTATTTTTTTTAACCAAAAGTTAGTTATTTGGTCACGCTTTCATTGCAGTCTTTTTTTTTTTTTCTTTCCTCCTCTCCAGTAAATCAAGACGAGTTCCTGTCCATAATGACTGGTGACTCCTAACAGGAAGGCTGCGTCTCAGAAGAGTTTACCCAGACAATGGGGCGTTTCTTCCTGGATGTATACATCACACAGGCGGGTGAGGAACCCAGACAAAGATGATCTGTCACGATCTGTCGTAAGAGCGGGGTCACGTCATCGCTCGTGTGCGGACTGATGAAAAACCTTCTGTTACAGTCACTACTGGAATTTGGAGCCCATGTTGTGTATAAATGATCCATGACTTCCGTGGGGGACTGAGCACACTGGGACTGAACCAGGCAATGTTCGGCCAGGCTATATCGGCTGTGTGGTTGGTTTCGTGTCGGTTTTTACTCTGTTGATTTACATATTTGATTTCAGAACAGTTGTGAATAAAGTAAAAGTAATCGGCTTGGAATTTTGCCAGTATAATGTAAAAGTTTTGGTTTACCCAGTTGTCCTTTCTGCGGCTTTGTTGTTTAATCTAAATCTTTAAAGGACAATATGCATTTCTGTGGCTCTGTGCGATTAAGTGATTTTTCTCGCAATACTTTTTTTTGTTAGTTACAAATGTAATTGTTTTATACAAAATAAAATGTGTTGATTTTTTTGTTCAAATGCTGTATAGTCCTATGATTGCTGCTTTAAAACCTGGATTTGGCATCTACTTAAACCAAACAGATGGGGCATTTATCTATGATTAGCCGGTGCAGTTGCATATTTGTTTTTGATTGTTTTAACTCCTGTCTCACAACAGTTGTTGCCACCTAAAACACATTCCTAGTACTTCACTTTTATGTCCACACTTAATCTGTTTCAGAGTGTGCTGATAAGACCATCTGACTGTCCATTTACAACAAAACCATGACGGGCACACGCATCTTTTTAAGTTTGTTTCCCCCTAACAATTGTTTGACTATTGACTGCTGATGTATGTGTTTTAAAAAACAAACTGCCGTGCGTCGTCAGCTAAGCCCGAAGTGACGATTCAACCGAACCACCAAACCTCAAAATCGTCCCCAAAGCGCCCTGTTATTAAATCCCCCTCAAACCCAAACAAGGTGATTCAGACAAAACTGTTTTTTCCCCCTCCTGATTCCAATGAAAACCACAAAGAGTGGTCTTTGCAATCCTCTCGGATAATTGAGGAGGGCTTTCGCCGGCTGACACCCCTGGGTGCCTTGGTCACACGACCGGCCAATCAGAAGACGGCAGAGTTGGGCGTCAACATTCCCTTGCGTTTCTTTTTCTTTTTTTGCCTTCTTTTAATTGGAGGGCTGACGTCTTTCCCTCTCAAGTGAGACAAATGAACGTAATTGTAACCCATATGCGGTAATACAAGCCTCCCTCTCTCACCAACACCTCCTCCCCCGTCGTCTTTGTGTCCTATCACACTCTGGAGCCTGGAAAGCGGAGTGCGAGGGAGCAGTCGTGGGCTTGGTGGACAGGACCGGCCCATCTGTCTATCCGACCAGACTAGATCTCTTCCCTGCTCGCTCTCTCTCTCTCTCTCTCTTGCACCCCGGGCGCTACATCGCATGCTCAGCTGTTGGTTCATCGGCCCAACAGTGCAACACATGGTCCACAAATAGACTGCTCCGGTTCCTCCCCAGTTACAACCTCAGCACCCAACCAACCAACCAACCACTACTGCCTCCACCACCTCTTCCGAGACCACCATCTCCGCCTCCACCCTCGCATCCGCCACCGCCATAAAATGCACCTTCACACATCCACGTGTGTATGTACTGTCTTCATGTAGTCGGCATGATTTTGTCGTCCGGCTTTGTTTTGGCTTGAGAAATGTCGAGGAGGAGAAAAGTTGAGAGAAGAGAATCTTAAACTGCAGTCCCAGGGCCTCACCACACCCACCACCCCTGCTCCACCCCCACCACCTCCAAAATGTGCTTACCGCATAAACAGACGTGTATAGACACCTACATGTATAGAGAAATATTTATACACACACACATGTATAGACAGATACATGTAGACACATGCATGTATAGACATACATGTACGTGTATAAACACGTATATATATATTTATGCAACACGTAGGTCCGTTATCAGAGTCGTCTTCGGTGGTTTTCCTCTGGGATAACCTCCTGATGAGAATCCTAAGAATAGAAGAGGAATGGGCGGGCGTGTTCTTGGTAAGAGATAGCTTGCGTTAAGTTAGGTCACTAATTGGTGATAATGTGAATCATGTTGCTATTGTTATACAGCACGCCTGCCCGTTTGGCTCCCATAGCATTCCCTGGAAGGAGGGATACCTCTTCCTTCTCAAGATATCTTCCCACTGGGTTTTGGGGGAGAGTTTCCTTTGCCCTTTGGAGGGCTTAGAGAGAGCGGGGGTGTTTCAGAAGGTGGGCCTGCCAGGCCCTCGGAGGCTGTGGCTGTGATTAAGGGCTTTACAAAAGAGATGAGGGACTTGAATAGTGGCATGAACGCAGATACACTGAAGCCATAAGGCAGTAGGAGTCCGTGGCGTTGCGGCGTTTCGTTTTTTGAGATGACACAAATCACCCCTCTTCGTGGCGTATCCTGTGAATAATTTATGTTTGTCGTGGTCCTCCCCGCTCTGCCTTAGAGGAGAAACCCACTCACAGCTTTATAAACAAAAGTTGGTTAACAATAGATCATTGTTCGGTAGTAGCCCCGTCATCTAAAGCCAGCAATTACTCACCCAGCAATTACATCACAACTACAAAGAACACCAAATTGGGGCTGTGGGTTGTTGTTGTCGTTCGAGCCGAGCAATAGCTAAAAGACGGGTGTAAAAAGAAACGAAAACATGCATAAAACATGACTTGAAGACAATGTCAGCGCCAAGCAAACATTGTCTTAGCAAAGAAACAATATATTATACCTACTATAAATAACATACATAGGAGCTGGGAAATGGTGTGACGGAGAGATCATTGTACCTATGTGTAAGCATTGTGTGTGTTGATTGTCTGTGTGTGTGAGCACTCCATCCCATCTTTATATTATCTTCATATCGCAAAGAAGAACCCGAGAAGGAGAATAACTTGAAGGGTCTCCTTGGAAACGGCCTGAGGTCAGAGGTCAGACCTTGTATCCACCTGTCAGTCATTAGCTGTGCTATGCTTACCATGTGACAGCACTTACCCTTTGACCCTTCGTGACACGAAGGGCGGTCCAGGGCCACTTGAGGTGGGCCATTAGTGTGTGAGCTGTGATTATACTCACAAAGTCTCACTGAGCCTTTAGGCTTCACAAAGAAAGGAGGATATTATGTCCTTTTCCAAAGTACATTTTGATAAAGCTGTCAAGGTTTTGTGTCAACTATTTTTTCTGTTGGCTGTAAAAAACAACAACAATGGACCTGAATTTACTTTTCATACAAATTAAACCAGTATGGAAATGACATTTGGGGGTCTAGATTGTGGCTGACAATATAGTTTAAAATGCCTATGGAAAGGATTATTTTCTATCTGCTCAAGTGTCCTAACCCTAACCCTTGTATATGGTGTGAAAACCTTCCACCCATTATGGAAGTCCACTTTATAACCTCATAAATTGTCGTAAATTAATGCATGATTATTCCTAGTATCATTATAAATGTAAGCTTTGGAACAAGTAAAAGTAGTCTACCTTATCTACAAAAAGCATAAACCAAAGAGGTACAGATTATAAGATGCAGATCTCAGAAAAGCAGTGCTTACACATAAACATCTTCATATCTTCCTGACCAACACATAATTAACTCAAAACCAGCCCAGACACCAAAAACAGCCGTGTTCTTTTGTGTGCGTGTTCATAACCCCTCCGCCAGCTAGCCTATACGGAGCTAAACCCTTCTCCGGGACTAGCCCGAGAGAAGTTGGCGCAGTATGCCTAGAACCATACGACGGATCGCGGGCAATGCCCGGCACTCGGACCAGCCGGGATTAGTTTACACTCGCTCATGGCTTTCTCAGTAACCTTATCCATTATGGATCTAGCCTCACCCTGCCGCATCGCACTGCAGCCGCTTGCCGTCCGTCTACGTGCCAACTGCTCGGGGAGAGAGAGGGTAAAAACACATGTGTGCCCGCGGTTGCTAGAGAACTCTAGACCCACCATGGGGTAAATATTGAAAAGGGGTTTTTGAGGGGATGGTTCGTCGGGGGAAAGGAAGGAGAGAGGATGTGAATGTGGTTCTTTCTTTGGTGAAGGATTAGTCTGGTGTGGCGTGTTCATGTCTCTGCGACACCTCGGGCCCAACTGATACGGCACCTGCGGGGCCAACATACACACCCAAGCACACTCATACGCACGCAGTCACGCGCGCACACACACACACACACACACACACACACACACACACACACACACACACACACACACACACACACACACACACACACACACACACACACACACACACACACACACACACACACACACACACACACACACACACACACACTATATGGCATTGGCAACACAGATGGAGACATAAAGTGGAATAAAAATAAAAATATATAGCAGTTGGTGCATCAATAATACAAGGGAAGAGCCAATTTTTTTTAACTGAATGGATTCTCAAAATGGATCCATCCATTTGTGAATGGATCCAAAATTAGCGATAATTAGCGATAGTCTTTAGGAAATACATATAGGCCTACCGGTATTCAACTTCTTTGTCATGCTAGATTGTATCACCTCACATCAATAAACACCTTTTTTTAATTGGTCATCCTAATTGACTTGATTCGTCTCACTACAGGTAGGTATGCATCCTTATGCCATGCTGCTATTGGTCAAAAACTCCACCAGCATCAGCCAGACTTTGGTCCCACAGCGACAACTTCTCAGCCTTAACACCTTAAGCTGTGCTTATCCATGTTACTGTCTTTCCCTCCTTGTAGAGAGACAGGTAAGGATATCACAGTAGATCGAAAGAGCATGGGGGCTGATGTGGCTGGCCTCCCCCCACTCCTCATCCTCTTCTTGGGGGAGATGACAGGGATAGACAGGTGAGGATAATCCCAGGCCTGGCAGATGCTTACTGGCCTAATATCTAGGATACGTTTGAGTGTTTCATCTCTATCCTGCCCTCTCTCTCCCCCTCTCTCTCTCTCACTGCCCTCTCTCCCCCTCTCTCTCACTGCCCTCTCGCCCCCTCTCTCTCTCTGCCCTCTCTCCCTCTCTCTGCCCTCTCTCTCTCCCTCTCTCTCTCTCTGCCCTCTCTCTCTCTCTCTCTCTCTCTCTATCTCTGCCCTCTCTCTCTCTGCCCTCTCTCTCTCTCTGCCCTCTCTCTGCCCTCTCTCTCTCTCTCTCTCTCTCTCTCTCTTCTCCTCTCTCTCTCTCCTCTCTCTCTCTCTCTCTCTCTCTCTCTCTCTCTCTCTCTCTCTCTCTCTCTCTCTCCCTCTCTCTCTCCTCCCTCTCCTCTCTCTCTCTCTCTCTCTCTCTCTCTCTCTCTCTCTCTCTCTCTCTCTCTCTCTCCTCTCTCTCTCTCTCTCTCTCTCTCTCTCTCTGATTCTCCATCACTCTCTCAGCCGCTGTTCTTTAGAGTCGTAACCATCGGGGTCTTACCTCAAGACTGCCTCTCGCCTCTCTCTCTCTCTCTCTCTCTCTCTCTCTCTCTCTCTCTCTGATTCTCCATCACTCTCTCAGCCGCTGTTCTTTAGAGTCGTAACCATCGGGGTCTTACACCAAGAGCCTGCAGAGACCCCCAGTGTCATCAACACCTCTCCCCTCACAAAAACACACACACACACACACACACACACACCACACACACACACACACACGGCAAGTCAAGTCACAAATCACACACACGCACCCACGTAAAACACACATGCACACACACACACACATGCATGGCCACGTGCACCCACACACACACCGCACACACACACACACACAGACACACACACAAACACAGGGGGCCCACACACACACAGGCACGCATGCCCAGGCAGCCTCATTGACACCCCGGAGCTATATATACCGGGAGTGAGTGGGACAGGTGCCCGGGCCCACAGACATACCCCAGCCTCTTGCAGTCGGGGGGGTCACAGGCTAGCTCTGGGATTGCGAGTGTCTTCGGGAATGCGCCCGCGTGCGAGTGGGGTGGGTGGGGTGGATGGGTGTGTGTGTGTGTGCGCGTGTGCATGTGTAGAATAGCCGAGGATAGGGGAGAGGGGAATGGCTGTGTGTGTGTGTGTGTGTGTGTGTGTGTGTGTGTGTGTGTGTGTGTGTGTGTGTGTGTGTGTGTGTGTGTGTGTGTGTGTGTGTGTGTGTGTGTGTGTGTGTGTGTGTCTGTGTGACTTCACTAAGTGTGTGTGTGGGGGTTTGTATGTGTCTTTGTATGTGTGCTTAGTGACTTCAGTAAGCGTGTATGTGTGTGTGTGTGTGTTTGTGTGTGCATGTGTGTGTGCGTGCGTGCATGCATGTGTGTGTGTGTGAGGAAGGGGGTCTGGTAGGGAGGGGGCTGTGGGGTAACCAGAGCTAGTGAGGGGTGAGTTTTGGTGTACACCTCTCAGTGTGAACTGATCCCCGACCCAAACACAGCCCAGTTCTGGGTCCTGTTCCTCCAAGCCAGCTGGTCTGGCTTTATAGAATCTCCTTTCTCTTCTTCTTCTTCTTCTTCTTCTACTTCTTCTTCTGCTGCTTCCCTTTTTCACCTTTTCTTGATTAACAACCAAAGGATTGACTAAGCCGCCCCCCGCAGCTGGAGCTGAAGGGGTGATCTTCCAGGTGAAGAGTTAAACAGCACTGGTGAGTGTTTGGCGTTGTGGCACCACGTGGGATTCACGCTTATGAAAAACCAGCAGAATGAGATTACGCTCGATTGGGTATCCGTCTCGGATGAGATTTCGTTTTGGTGTTGTTTGGCTCTGGATTAAGAATCTAGTCGTAAATATTAGTCATGATGGTTTAAAGGGGAGGGCCGTCCCTGTCTCAATGTGTGTGTGTGTGTGTGTGTGTGTGTGTGTGTGTGTGTGTGTGTGTGTGTGTGTGTGTGTGTGTGTGTGTGTGTGTGTGTGTGTGTGTGTGTGTGTGTGTGTGTGTGTGTGTGTGTGGGAGAGAGAGAATGGGGTTTGAGGCCAGGAATTGCTATGGTTTGATGGATGTTTGTATGGCAAACCTTTGGGCTTCAACATCCTTTGTTATTCAAGACTTAAGAGCAACAATTTACAGTTTTGGCAAGAACATAACAGTAAATATTTACAGTAAATGTGTCGTAGAAAACAAGTGTCCACAAATGTAAATTAATTAAAAAGCGTATCGAAATTCAGACTCAACACAGCCATATTCTGCTATTTACTTGTCGTTTTCTTGGACGCTAAAGAATCGGACCACTCTGCTGTGCAAAGTACATTCCTACCGATCACCGATGACAGCAGGCAGCATAACAAGCGATTACTCATTGGTTTAGTTTACCAGCGCCAAAGCCCAGACATTGTCATTGAATTACATTGTCATAAGC
The DNA here is from genome assembly GCA_900291075.1 of Melanogrammus aeglefinus. NCBI lineage: Eukaryota > Metazoa > Chordata > Actinopteri > Gadiformes > Gadidae > Melanogrammus > Melanogrammus aeglefinus. The sequence continues at coordinate 211,704 of OLKM01000045.1, forward strand.
AGGCTTCTTGGGAGTATCAGCCCAACGCTTTGAGGCAGCAAACAGAATGGATTTGGACCGGAGTCGGGTTGGGAACGCTGAACAAGATGTAGGAAGTTATGATGTTGGCTCGTTGGTTTACGTTGACCTTCACAAGCTCAGCTGTCGCGCCGTGTTTGACCAAGGTCAGTCTGAAATGTCATCTTGAAAGGCCAGAGGTATGTTTCAGACAGTAAGGCCTATATAATAGGCTATACATTCACTTAAACATGCAAGGCTGTTGTCTGTCCAGAGTGAGAACAAAAGAGTTGCTGTTTTGTTGTGCTGTTTCACGATGGAGTTGATTTCCTAATTGAACTCTTCGGAAAAAGATTTCGATTTTAAGTAAACCAAAGTAAATAAATAAATTAAATTAAATTATACTGTGTAATTGTTCTCAGCCCTGGTTTGTTTCACTGCATTTTTGTATTCCTTTGGCACAAATTCAAATTAATTAGTTATAATATTATTCTGTTGACGTAGAATTCATATTTTTTGATGCATTCAAAATCAGATTACTATTTCAGCAAGATTTCAATTTTGCCCATTAATGTGATATAAGATAAGAAACATCGCAGGATTATTTGTTTCTAACATTTTGAGGTTACATTTTTTAAGACAATATTGCTATTTGAAATAAAGAAATTAGAAATTATTCAATGGATTCCCTCAAAGAGAATCCTAGATTTGTCTGTTTCAATAACTTAATATCTATAGTTGGAAAAACAAAGCCCACTATAGGCTAAATTCATCTTCATGATTCTTCCTAAAATTTAACCACAAAGAAAAAACTTTGAGAGTTGAGTTGCACTTTTCAAAGTCTCCACTGTAAGGCACCCACGAACTTCGTGAACATTCAGGAATTCCCAACCATAATATGAAGAGAGTCGTGATGAGCGTTTTGAAAGGGGGTTGAATGTATTGATCCGATGGGCGGCTCTCACACTTCACTCCCCTTTCGTAGTGCACATGTGAGGGGCTGATCCGGTGACGTTATAATCGTGGTCAAACATGCCTAACACATTATTAACTTGATCTGAATCAGGCGCGAAAACGCAACTTTGATGTCCGTTCCTTGGTTGACTTCCAGGTGCTTGAGAAACCCTCCCGAGAGCCGGGTGCTCCAGGATCATCGAGAAGAAACTGAAAACCGCTGGACGAGCCATCTTGACGATGCCGCTGAACGGTTGACCGCTGGACGCCTGCACTTCTTCCCCCGTCTCCCCTCTAGGTGCGACCGGCCGGAGCCCGAGAGCAGCTGGGTGTTCCTGAGGAACCAGCCAGAGAGAGAGAGAGAGAGAGAGAGAGACTCAAACTCTGAAACCGGATAATGAGCAGACAAGAAGACAGAACCGAATTGAGTTGGGTTTGATGAAAAGGATCTGAAGAATGAGAGACTCAACTGAAACGGTAATAGCAGACAAGAAGACAGAACCGAATTGAGTTGGGTTTGATGAAAAGGATCTGAAGAATTGATTGAAGAGTTGGTAAGTTGAAGTGACTTGACTTCTATAGCCATATTGACAGCAATGGTGTGTGCGTTTTGGTTTTAAACCCCGCGTGTGATAATCGCCAGGGGTTAAGGGGTTAGTGGTGTTGACTTCTTGAAGTTTCGTCCAAAGCCAAAGAACGGGCAGAGCTGGATCAGTGTGTAATCCTCCTGCTCCACCTCGGTCACTCCGAGTCACGCCGTCCAGTCCACCAGACCTCATAGTCCCGTTACAAATGTCCGACATGTCCGTCTACCAGTGAGATCCATTGAGTGAAGTCAGGTCGTTTTTTGGGGGTTGTTATTTTTTTATACGTGTCTGGCCAGAGGTTCGTCTTTTAAAAAGGAATTCGTGGGGATCAGTCATTGTGAAACTTATTCAATCAACTTCGGCCGAGACCAATGCGATCTGTGGTGGACTACGCTGTCATGGCCACATGTGGACCGGAGCAGATGTGAACTTCTCGGTAAGATAAAGCGGACAGAGTTGAATAAGCCATAACGTGACATCACAGCCAGGGTTATGCTGCTGCTGCTGCACACAACATTGGACATGTAGGCTGTTAATGTTCTCTAAAAGGACCTTTTCATAGAAAAGTTTTTGCTTTTTCTTGGGGAAAACCCTAGACCCGGCATTTTGTTTATTACAAAGTCCTTATTATTTCAGGTGCTTATGGTTCTTAACAGCCCCTGCTGTTTCAGAAGTTGTGAGCTAGAAAACGGTTTTGCCTTACCTATCCTAAAGTTACATGTCAGTTTTGCTTTTCCTGCCTCGTTTTTGAATAAGCTCATTGACTCTTCTACAAAGCCATCTGTCATGTAGGACTTCTGTTAACCAACACCTCAATGTCTTAAACTGTTCGTCCGGATGACGCCCATTCATGTTACACCAAGAAATGTGGCAGACGAGGAATCCATTATATAGTTTCCTGTCATGCCAACTTGGTAGGCTTTTAAACCCAAACAGACTCTATCATATCATAGCGGTGTCTTAACACCTATTGGACTATACAACTTCTAAGATTATTATAGGGTGGTTTTAGTTTCAATTTGTTATACTCCATGTGGGGTCAATAAACCATGGGTTTAAGGATACACCCCATCAGGGCCAATATCTGATGGAATTTTACAACCTGCAACATTACTTTAAGCTACTGTCTAACGTGGGCTACTGCGCTCATATGATATGCTATTAGAGCTTTACAATGCAATATCAACCTACTTCTTCATCGCCTGTGGTGTGAAGGAGCTCAGACACTGTGTGTCTTTGTTTAGAGTGTCTAAGCGTACAGTAGCATAATCAGACTACTCATGTATCTTATTCCAAACACTGGTTTCACTGTTGGATTATCCTGAAACTAATGGGGGGGGGGGGGGGGGTCATTTAATATCCCAATATAATGTGTGTGTATTACTGTATTGGGGTTGGGATGGATATATTTATAATTATAGTTATATATTTATATATCTGCTCTCCCACAAACCCTGGCGCTCTCTTCCGCACTAGTGCCCTGCCAAGTACTACAAGGGCAGTGCCACATGTCGCTCCGCTGGCATGTACGGCCGCACTCTGTAGACACATGCAGAGACACAACAACACACAGTGTGTGCGCACTCACTTGCATGCTGTGTGTGTGTGTCATTCAGTGTGTGTGTGTGTGTGTGTGTGTGTGTGTGTGTGTGTGTGTGTGTGTGTGTGTGTGTGTGTGTGTGTGTGTGTGTGTGTGTGTGTGTGTGTTTGGGCGGACACCAAACAACAACAACCAAAAGCGTACATTTTCCGCAAAGTTTAATGGTAGGACATTTCTTTTGGAATATTTTTAATTGGAAAGAGAGAGAGAGAGAGAGAGAGAGAGAGAGAGAGAGAGAGAGAGAGAGAGAGAGAGAGAGAGAGAGAGAGAGAGAGAGAGAGAGAGAGAGAGAGAGAGAGAGAGAGAAAGATGAGAGAGAGAGAGAGAGAGAGAGAGAGAGAGAGAGAGAGAGAGAGAGAGAGAGAGAGAGAGAGAGAGAGAGAGAGAGAGAGGCAGACACAAATATGGAGAGAGTGAGCGACAGTGAGAATTAAAAAGGAGAGAAAGATATCAACAGCGTGAGAGAGAGAGAAAAGATGAAGGGTGCGTGGAAGAGAATAGACAAATGAGAACCAACTATATTAATTGAGGACAAATGAGGACGCATCTCTCCCAATCTGGCTCCCATGCCTTTACATTTGCCAAACTGGAAACCAGTCCTCTTGTTGTTTGGGGTAAAGAGTTCACTCTCATTTATGTTTCTTTTTTTTTTCTCTGTCCTTTTTTGGTTTACGTGGCGTCTAAAAATAGCAGCAGCAAGTTTGTAGTGTGGGTGTGTGGGAGCGCTGAGATAAATGCATCAGGCAGTGATCACAGATTTAACTTCTTGTCACTCCTGTTAAACGGCGCATCGTGTTGAGTTGATCTTTGTCCATCTTTCAAATATTTTATTTTCCCTTCCTCCACTTTCCTAGCAGTGATGCATTCCTGTTTGAGTGTCTGTTTAGAAAAGGCAGGGTTGGTTGTGTGTGCATGTGTTTGTATTTATGTGTTTGTGTGTGTCTATGTGTGTGAGTGTGTGTGTTTGTGTGTGTGTGTGTGTGTGTGTGTGTGTGTGTGTGTGTGTGTGTGTGTGTGTGTGTGTGTGTGTGTGTGTGTGTGTGTGTGTGTGTGTGTGTGTGTGTGTGTGTGTGTGTGTGTGTGTGTGTTTGTGTGTGCGCGTGTGCATGTGCATGCATGTGTGTGTTTCCGTCCAGATCCTATTAGAAGCAAGGTGAAGGTTGGGTTGACTTAGTCTCTCTCGCTGGACGTTTACAGACAAACAACCTAGATCTTTTAACCACTTGCCGACGACCATTCTAGACTGTATTGGTCCGCTGGTGTTCCATGTTCATCTCATCCTGTTCAGACCTTGTGGTGAAGGGAATCGCGACTGGGATGGGGCCTTATTGACCTAGTGACCATCTCGGTTCTAAACACTAGCTGTGTGAACTGAATGCGGAATTCCACATTCAGTTCCGCCCACCAAGCTAGAGTTTAGAACCAAGATAGAAGCAAGATAGAAGCAGGATGGCGAGAGAGCCACATGGGATATTTGTTTGGCTGGCTAGGGGTGAACCGTTAAGACCAGACTGTGCTGGACTGGGCTGGATTAGGGATCTAGCTGCAGGGAGTGCAGGAAGTTGAGGATCATTCACGTGTGTATGGGCTGTTATTTTCATAGTCCATGTGTCTTGCAGTAAGGTTTTCAACAAACGTTTCAGTGGATTCTTCGGTTATCATTTAAGGCTCAAAGAGCTTAGATAGTTACAAAATAATGCTCACATATAAGGTAGTGGTAATGGTGATAAGGTAGTGGTAATAGTGGTTTCAGCTACTGTGTCTGCCTATCTATGCAAGTACGCATGTAAGCCTAAACCTGTTAGATTGTTGTTCTCAATTAATAATAAGAAGGACAAGATGTGAACAGTGATACCACAACACTGTGGTGACACGTACTTTCGTTCTATTACTAAGAAAACATTATAAGAAAACATTTAATGTTTTCATTGTTTTCATAACAATGTCTTTTCATCACAATTGTATTTTTGGACGAGGCCCAAGTGGGTTGTACCTCAAAGTACCTTAAGGGAGTTGGGAGAGGCTTTTTGTGTAGGGATTGGAGGCCAGATAGCAGAGGTTATTGACACAATGACACTGTAAGATAAGCAGTATGATAAAGAATCAGTGGAGAATGATATGGATGACATTCTGTTTTTAACTGTGACTTGTCTTTCTCATTTCTCAAAGGAACTCAAGAATTGTGACGTGATAGAAGAGTGAATAAGAGACTTCCGAAAGGATCTGGATGTGAATAAGAAGTAAAAACTTCTCAAAGATAAGACACGACAAGAAAACGCAAAGATGGGGAGAAAGAAGATTCAGATAGCACGGATCATGGATGAACGCAACCGACAGGTACAAACGCGCTTAATTTGTAGCTGCTAACTCGTAGCCACTAACATGTAACTGCTAGATGTTGGGTCACATGTAGCTCCTATCACATGGAAGATAACATGTAGCAGTTAAGACGTCGATGCTATCTTGCAGTCGTCAAAACCTTGAATCTAACACATGGATGCCAACATGTAACCGTTAACACTGGATGCTAGCAGGTAACCTAACCACCAAGACGTTACTTACAACACATGGATGAAAACATGTAGCCGCTTACACAGGGATGCTAACATGTAGCCGCTAAATTGTTTCTGCTGCTCACAGGTTATGATAACAGTCTTATAGCATGCCGTCACGAGACCGCCACAAGCTCTTTGTGGTAGTCTGTGTTTATATCAGTTGATGAACTGTCATGACAACTGGAATTTTTTTGTTGTTGACCAAGGTGTAATCCATCTAATCAGTTCAGTTCAGAAGTTATGTGATGTAAAAATAGAACCAAAAAACATTTCCATTACCCAAAGGATTCTGTATAGTTTCTAGGGTGTTCCGATGGTTGCTAGTCATAACCCTAAAACTAAAAAAACTTTTCACTGGAACCATTTTCCCCGCAATCTATCAGATTTGTTGAATCTTTTGTCCTATTTGAACGACTTCTAAACCCTATCTTTACAGACAAGCCTTTCTATAGACCTACATCCCTGTCTTACCTTTTGGTTATGTTGACGTTTTTATTTTAGTTTTAGTTTGGTCTGTCTCTCATTGTGCTTTGTTTTATATTACTTATTATTTTATATATTTTCGTGTGTTTATGAAGCGCTTTATAAATGTGTGTTTTTAAAAGCTTTACTTACTTACTTCCTAATGTCTCTGTAAACAAAGATAGACAAAGGCCTGTTTAATTAAATGTTGTCCCTAAAACATTGAACTACTGTACATGTCTCTCTTTCTCTCTCTCGCTCTCGCTCTCTCTCTCTCTCTCTCTCTCTCTCTCTCTCTCTCTCTCTCTCTCTCTCTCTCTCTCTCTCTCTCTCTCTCTCTCTCTCTCTCTCTCTCTCTCTCTCTCTCTCTCTCTCTCTCTCTCTCTCTCTCTCTCTCTCTCTCTCTCTTTCTCTCTCTCTTGCTATCTCTCTCATTCTTGCTCTCTCACTCTCGCTCTCTCTATCTCTTATTCTCCCAAACCACACACACACACACGCACACACACACACACACACACACACACACACACACACACACACACACACACACACACACACACACACACACACACACACACACACAAACAGCCTAAGGCGGAGGTAGTGGTTCCTTGCTTCCTGTTTTCACAGGAAGTGCAGGCACATGTGCTTCCTGACCCCTGCAGATGGGCAGTACTAACATCGTCACAATCCTTCCGTACCACAGCAAACTGCTTGTGTGTGTGTGTGTGCGTGTGTGTCTGTCTGTGTGTGCATGTTTGTGTATGTGTTTATCCTTAAGCCTTCACTGTTTGTGGGGCACCGATAGTCTAGAGGTTTGGGTTTGGCCTCCCCAACGTAAGATTCTGGGATCAACCCCCATGTTCGCATCTTTGAGAAACTTGAAATAACCTGAGCATAACAATACTGATCAATGGGGATTTCAATCAATTCACATCCTATACTGATATATTCTACAAAAGTAACCTGCTGGCCAACCCGTACCTATCTCTTTGTTTGCGAGAATTTTACTACGAAAATTCCCATAATCTCTCCCACGGCAGAACCCTGTTATTGAGTTCCCGCCTACTTGCTGGGAGGGGCTAAATATTACAAAGCAAGGACATGTCCCCAAAAATGACGTGATGTTGTGTTTTTGACCAATTGACTAAATAGTCTACTATAGTCGGCCAGTACACAACCATTAACCTAAATGTATGACACAAACGCAGAGCAACAATCCAAAGCTCACACTCCCGATGGCTCTCCCCCCCCCCCCCCCCCCCTCAAGGTGACGTTCACCAAACGTAAGTTCGGCCTGATGAAGAAGGCGTACGAGCTGAGCGTGCTGTGCGACTGCGAGATCGCCCTGATCATCTTCAACAGCACCAACAAGCTGTTCCAGTACGCCAGCACCGACATGGACAAGGTCCTGCTCAAATACACCGAGTACAACGAGCCGCACGAGAGCAGGACCAACTCGGACATAGTGGAGGTGGGTGGCAGACACACACACACACACGCACACACACGCACGTGCGCACACACGCACACGCGCGCACAGACACACACACACACACACACACACACTTGCGTGAAGCTGCACAACATGAGTGCCAATAGCTTAACACACCTACTCCCTTGTAGGCATACTTGTGCGAGATTGAGGTAAATGTGGAAGAGAGTTGGAGGTAAACCAAAGTTTTAATTGAACAGGGGAAATGCAAGTAAGCTATTAAGAAGTAGCTTTACTTGTAAGGGAATAAGAATTACCCTTGTAAACAGAGAGTGAACTATTAAGAAGCATGGTTTATGAGAAGAGTTCGAGCAAACTAGTTCAAGATTAATTAGAAGTGTGCTTGTAATATAGTTCAAAGTAAACTTGTATAAAGTAAAATGAATTCTAATAATTCTAAATTCGTTTATAATAAAGTTATAAGTAAACATGTAAAAAGAGAGTAAACTAGTAATAATAACCATAAATTAACTTGTAATAAAGTAAGTAGTGAACTTGTAAAAAGAGATTAAACTAGTACGAAGATTTATTTTGTAATAACAGTTAGTAAACCAAGGAAGTAAAGCATCAGAGTAGGGAACAGGAGTTAGAAGCAGACCCCAAGAAGATTGACCAGTAATCAGAGAAACCAATGGTGGCTCTGCCTGTGACTTTGGCTGGACGCTGTAGGTGCATGTGAGACAGTACATGTGTGTCTTATGCCTGCTGCTCACACGTTTGCCATGTTATGCGTCCGACACGAGTTCCGCCCAATGGCTCCCCTACCATCATGATCCAGAACAGGGTTTACCCCTGGGGTAATCTGCTGTAATCTACCGCAATCCAATTTACCTTGTTACCGTAATCTCTTAAACTCTTAGCCTATCAGTGAAGACCTAGCTTCTGCAGTGGGTTGTGGAGCAGAAATCTGGTTACGGTTCTATAGTCTAGGTCGGGGGAAGTTCAACTAGACCTAGTGAACAGCTTTCACACGTTGTTTGATCAATATCATTGGTAATCACAAAGAATTGATCCTTTCCATGTTATGATTGAAAGATGAGCAGGATACGAGATTCATCACCCTCTCTTAAACACGTTTAATCTCTCTTGTTTGGCAAAACATTAACCTTATCTAGTAGGTAACCTACATTAGTGGTTCCTGTTATGAAGAAGATGAACCCTCCCCCATAAATCCTACGTACGCTTGCTTATAATACAATAGGATGTATTATATTCACCATGGATCTTCAAAATAAAAGCCAGCACACCAACAGACACCAACAGTGGTGTGCTGAGCTGTGGCTGAGCGCTCCTATCTTTTATGTGGAATGTGGATAGTTGTGTAACGGTGTTGTGATGCTGAGTCACTCACTGCTGTATGGGACGATATAAGGAGGCGTGGGTTAGCGCTGGGTTCATGTTTGGCTACACACACTTACTGCTACGGTGCGGAGCTGTGAAAAATCTCAACCAGAAATATCTGCTACAAAGGAATGTACTAGAAGAGAGGCGCCTTTGTTTAAAATCATCTTTTTTTTTCACCGACGGAGGGGGTGGGGGTGTGGGCCAGTGTCTCCGCTCTGTGCAGGCTGCCTTTAGGCTAGCTTTATGAAAACTTGCTTCTTTGTGGCTATTTGTAGTTTGGAGAACTTCTAACCCCGTACTTGTAAACATGTTTGTTTCTCGGCTTGGCTGCACAGTGTAACGACCGGCTTGTTCTAGGGCCGCAACAAAGTAGGGAGGTCCGCTACAGCAAACAGCCTTAATTAAACATATGGAGAAAACATAAGATGGGGTGGGATGAATGGTTTCCGGCTGTTACAATAATGTGTGTAGGTGTAGGCCTGCAGTGAGACAATCCTGGTGTAGTGTGGGTGTTGAAGGGGGAGCAAGTAGATTCAGCATTAAAGGTCCACTATTTTTTTCTACCAGGCAAGATGCGGATCAGACATTACAAGACATTTCACAATCGACCCACTAGTGACATCACACGTGGGCATGTCAAATCAGATACCATATTAGACAGGCCATAAATGGTCTTCAAACAAATACAAGTAAATGGGGAAGCTGAGTTTTTCCTGGTAAAACGCAATATAGCTTTAACATTTAAACCAATTTCAGCGATTCGTCTTAAAATTCATATTCGATCATAAGTTTTACATTTAAAACATTACATGCAGTCAATGTGGCATCTATGCATATGTTTCTACGATAATGAAGACCTGTATAGAGCAGACAGAAATACAGGGAAGAAGGGAAATATTGTGACTAAAGAACACATTAACACTTCAATATAGACTATACTATGTATGTCTACTGGTGATTATAAACTGAATATCAGGGGAAGGCTTCTAAACTGTGTTTGTCGCTATTAACTTCCTTTAACATTTCAACCCAAACATCTGAAAACGTTGCCGTCGTAGCACCATGGCACGACAACCTCTTTGAACAAAACTTTGGGCCGATCGATATACTGTACTTTCACCGATTTGTTAGCAGAACAGCCCAACTCTTACGCAGTGTCCCTTTCAAGGGTGTGTATTAGATTAGAAACAGCTGTTTTGTCATGGTGTACAACACAAACGCACACATCCTCCTACACACACACACACACACACACACAACACACACACACACTCCCGCAGGAACCAGAGTTCTCTTTGTGTTGGCTGAGGTCCCTCCCTGTTGAACGTCTGGAAGCCGGTAGTGTCGGGCTATAAATAGCGCAGCGCGGCTAAGAATAGACCTGGAGGAGGCTCTGTGTGTTTGTGGGAGTGCAGTTTTTTTTGTTTTTTTTTTGCTAGCGTAAAATACGTTAGCGTAGGCTATGGAAGCCGTGAACCGCTACTGGAGCGAACCAAAGAAGAGACAGCGAATGAAGAAGGGTGTCGTACTACTGAGTCACGTCGGTCTCTGGTGTCCGCATTACCTCACTCGCTTCCCCTCCGGAACCGAACCAAGGACTACACCCCCACACCTCGAGCTAAAACCCCAAACCTACGTCGCAGATTTCATGCCTGCGTCTTTAACGTGTCAGAAGTTGATGTGGAGAGGTTCTTAGTCTTGTGTTTTTTCACAGAGGAACAGATTGATATTAAATAGGTTGAACTCTTGTTGTTTATTTAAAGGCACTACACACACACTGGGTCCTTTTCTGGGTTACTTTTAAAGCTGTAATTTGTGAGAGGAGTGCATGTTGTTTAAACGTATTCCCTATAAGTCGGTTAACATAACAGCATTCTGTGGAACAAACAGCAGAGTGTTTAAAGCAGGTCTACCACAGTCACTGAACACTAAGAATGTGTTCCTCGTCCAAATAAAGTTACATCTGGTCAACTTTTTACACTTAGGCACGATAAACCGCAGATACGTGTGTGTGTGTGTGTGTGTGTGTGTGTGTGTGTGTGTGTGTGTGTGTGTGTGTGTGTGTGTGTGTGTGTGTGTGTGTGTGTGTGTGTGTGTGTGTGTGTGTGTGTGTGTGTGTGTGTGTGTGTGTGTGAATTAAAGAATGAGAAGGGCAGCGTCTGGGCACATGTCGGTGCGGGCGTGGCGGGGTCTAGGTGAAGGGGTGAAGGATGCAGTCATGAGCTGGTTTATAGTTCTGCTGTCCGGCGTCTCCCAGCACAACGCATCTTCAGCTGCCCGCCAGTCAGCTGTCTGGACCACCTGTCACCCCCCGTTACCCCGACACACACACACACACACACACACACACACACACACACACACACACACACACACACACACACACACACACACACACACACACACACACACACACACAAACACACACAAATCCTTGCAGAGCTACATTTGCACGCACACACACACCCAGACACACACATACAAACACACACACGTCCACGCAGAGTGACACACACACACACACAAACATGTCCACGCAGAGAGAGAACACACACACACACACACACACATCCATGCAGAGACACACGCGCACACACGCATGTCCACGCAGAGCTACATACGCACACACACGGACCCACAAACACACAAAGAGAAAGACACACACACAAATCTAAGCAGAGAGAGAGAAACACACACACAAACACACACACACACATTCATGCAGAGAGACACACACAAATCCATGCTGAGACACACACATCCACACTAAGAGACACACTTCAGGGCAGAGAGGCACACACACACACACACACACACACCAAGGTAACACTAAACTGCATTCCTGGAAGTATCAAGGTTAACCACAGAATGCATGTGAGGGTCCTTAATAAGTTTGCTTGTGAGTGTCTGGGGGGGTCCTCATAATAGATTGTATTGTAGGGACGTGTGTTTCAGTGTTAACGGCTACGGCTGAAGACTTTCGCTGATGTTCCATAAAGGAATCGATGGGTGAGAGTGATCCTAGTTCCCATCATGCACCAGGGGTAGGGGCTTGGGGGGGGGCGTGTAGGCAGTGTGGGGTGTGGCGGGGGAGAGATGTCCTTCTACGGTAGTCCCCCCAGTACTGGGGCTTGTATTGGCGGTGGCTGGGCTGAGCCACACTCCTTTGCTGCCAATGTGCACAACAGGTGGACGTGACTAAGATGGCTGGGCAAGTTACGCTAGGCTAGCACTCGCGCGCGCGTGTGTGAGCATGTGTGTGTGTGTGTGTGTGTGTGTGTGTGTGTGTGTGTGTGTGTGTGTGTGTGTGTGTGTGTGTGTGTGTGTGTGTGTGTGTGTGTGTGTGTGTGTGTGTGTGTGTGTGTGCCAACAGGCTGTACATTGCTGAGGCAGGTCAGCAGCAGCTTACACAAGTGTACTTTGGAGACATGGCCAAATAGTGTGGTACTTTAAAGACAGGATATGCTATGGTTGACAAATGCCTCCAAACTTGCGTGGGGTGAAGAGATGGGAGCTCCTATTTGCACACCAAATAGTTATTGAATGCTCAATTAATTCGAAATCAGACTCACAAATGTGTGTACACATGTAAGTTTTGATCTTAGAGAAACAACTTGGGGCTGATATTGTACTTTTGGATTGTTTAAAACTGCACATACCCCCATGAAGTCCTCTATTTTCACTGTAGAATCGCTGGGTTTGTGGAAACCTTTCCGATGGCGCCCCCTTGTGTATGAAGTGTACATTTCTGTATTCCAGTTGTCCTTCCAACGCAACAAACCCTGTAATGTTCCATGTACTGACTGTCTTCTTACATTTTAAACTACAGACCCAAATAATGTATTTATTTGGTTCTTTCCTTCTGTTTCTTTTCTCTTTCTATTCTCTCTTTCCTTCTGTTTCATTCTCGCCTTATTATTTCTCCCTTTCATCTATCTTTTGCTCTTTTTGGGATTCGTTCCATAATTTCTCTCTCTTACTTGCCTTTTCCTTCTTTTTCGCACTCTATCCTCCATTCCTCCCATTCCTTTATAATTTCTCATCTCCTATTTCCTTCTTTCCTGTCCTCTCCTCTGTACCTCCTTCTCCACCCCCCTCCCAGACGCTGCGTAAGAAGGGTCTGGGCGGCTGCGACAGCCCTGACATCGAAGCTGATGACTCTGCGGGCCAGAGCCCAGAGTCCGACGACAAGTACCGCAAGATAAACGATGACATCGACCTCATGATCAGCCGGCAGAGGCTCTGTGTGAGCGACACGACTCATGTTTCACTACTGATAGCGCATAGCCGTAGCACCCGGTGCTACTAGATCGGGGTTAATCTCATCGGTCAAACCATGTACTCAACTTAAAGGCTCGCGTCTGCGGATGCATGGAGGCTATTTATAAGCACATCTGCTGTGAACGATGCTAGGAAATTTGGCGACAGCATGTTGCCCTGGCGCATTTTTTATAATTAAATGCTAACTTTATTTAACACGTTTGGTACAGCAATCGATTCATTAACAGTGAATTAAGTTTTATAGAAAGTAAAAAAAAAAATATAACACACAGTTAATTCAAGTTGATCTTAAATTAAAAAACTAGGTAAATAAAACGAATTAGAACTGTAGATTAGTTTCACATTGTGGCCACTAGCGGCCACTATTTCAACACTCTTCAAAGGTAAATCCTACTGTGCATACAGTACTGGAACATTGTTTGAATCCTCTTCTGTGTTTCTGTCCAGCAGGCCATGCCCCAATCTAACTACGACATGGGTATCTCCATCTCAGGCAACAACCCCGGTGGACTGCTGTACACCCACCAGACTGTAGGGGGCACCCTGACAAACCATAACCTTCTGCCCCTGTCTCACACACACCCGTCTCTACAGAGGAACAGCCTGTCCCCACATAGACCCCCCAGCACTGGAAATACTGGTACAAACTGGATTTGTGTTTATCTTACTGACACACTCGCTTTTAATACTTATTTACTTCACTTCCTTCATTCCCCTCTGCAACGCTTCCTTCATCAATTACTTCATTTATTCATTAATTCCTTTGTGCCCTCATATTGAAGACGATTAAAATCTACAATTATTCCTTAGTCTTTGTCTTTGTGTTAGCCTTTGTCCCGTTCAGAACACAGAGTCATGACATAAGGTCAGCCCCGATGTGAGGGCTAAACAGCAGCTATAAATGGAGTGGACTGCCCACTCACCTCACGAACCGGGCATCTCTGTGATGGTGATGGCCATTTAAGGAGCAGTTTGCTTCGGCCTCACTCGGACAAGTGGCAACTCATTGTTGATCGTTTCCTGCTGATGCGGGTAGAGAGTACACAACACTGTAGGATATACTTAAAGCGGGGCCTTGTTTTAAAGAATATGATATTTTAATATTTCATATTAAAGTTTTATTTTTGTATATGTTTTTTTATGTTTTTTACTTGATGCATATTCACTTGTTTATTATGTTAACAAAGTTATTGACTTGCATGTTCATGTGATCTCTGCAGGAATGATGGGCCAGGAACTGTCAAACTCTGTAGTCTCAAGCATCGGTAAGGGATTCACCACATGTACCTTTAGTCCCACATTCACCCCATGTGCTCTAATACTGTAGACACAACGTATCTCAACACATAAACTGTACCAGCCAGAACGGCTATAAACACTATCCTCAGAGAGACGCAGCATTTGCCTACAGTATCGCTGCACAAACATTTACCATTACTCATAAGGTAAAGTTAAAAGCTGTATCCCTATAGACAGAACAAATATCTGTATGGCTGGGCTGCCGTAGGCAATGTAGAGACACAACATGTACTCAAGATGTGCTGACTAATTAATCATTAAGGCAATGAATGTCTTCCCCTGTCAGGTAATGTGGGCTATGCTAACCACTGTGGCTCCCCTGGTCTGATGTCCCCCGGAGGACTGACCAAAAACATGCAGTCAAAGAGCCCCTCCCCCATGGCCGTGAACCGCAAGCCTGACCTCCGACCCCTGCTGCCCCCCACCAACAAGAACAACATGGCCTCCATGGTGAGACGACCCTTCAGCCTCTTGACAGACAGACAGACGGACGGACGGACGGACGGACGGACGGACGGACGGAGGGACGGACGGACGGACGGAGAGGAGAGGGAGAGAGAGAGGAGAGAGAGAGAGAGAGGAGGAGAGAGAGAGAGAGAGAGAGAGAGAGAGAGAGAGAGAGAGAGAGAGAGAGAGAGAGAGAGAGAGAGAGAGAAGAGAGAGAGAGAGAGAGAGAGAGAGAGAGAGAGAGAGAGAGAGAGAGAGAGAGAGAGAGAGAGAGAGGGGAGAGAGAGAGGGGGAGAGAGAGAGAGAGAATCCTAAATTAGAAGTTCACTCCCCCTTGCCGTTAAGACAGCTAAATGATGTATAAAGCCATTATTCTTATTTTTCTTCTTCATCTTGTTAATTATAACTCTCCACCAAACGGCGTCTACGATAACAGTTTGACGTCTATCATGTGGTTTCCCTTCCAGAACCAGAGGATAAACCACTCCCAGACTGGCCAGCCACTGACAACACCCGCCGTCTCAATAGCAACCCCGGGCCTCACTGGCCAGGCCATGGGGGGGTACCCCTCCCCTCTGTCCAGCTCCTATGGCACAGGTGGGATCCAAACCCTTTGACTGAACTGCATGCGCCTCTTGTTGAAAGCACAGAGGTACAACAGGTTGAACTGGGAAACCCACTTGGATAGAGTGCGTTATTGCATGTTGTGGTTGCACTCACGGTATGGTAAGAGGCTTTGGATGTTCCATCAAAAAGCTTACATAAATTATTACATGGAAGAGAGGGCCAGAATATAGTGGTTAGGGTGCTGACTCCCAGCCAAAAGTTTCTGGGTTCGTTGCCCAATATCTGCAGACCATCTGGGCACCCTTGAGCCAGGTGACCCCTAAAAGGAGCAGACTAACTAGTGACCAGTCATGTTATTAGGAACTGTGTCTCCTCAAGAGTTACCCAATCATGTTATAATGAACCCTGTCTCCTTGAGAGTACACCAGTCTTGTTATTGCGACCCGTGTCTCCTACAGAGCTAACCAGTCATGTTATTATGAACTGTGTCTCTCCTAGAGCTAACAAGTCATGTTATAATGAACTCTGTCTCCTTGAGCCTAAACCAGTCATGTTATTGTGACCCGTGTCTCCCCCTTCTCATATTATTATGAACTGTGTCTCCCCCTTCTCATATTATTATGAACTGTGTCTCCCCCTTCTCATGTTATTGTGAACTGTCTCCCCTTATTATGTGTCTCCCCATTGTCATGTTTTTGTGAACTGTGTCTCCCCCTTCTCATCTTATGTGAACTGTGTCTCCCCCTTCTCATGTTATTGTGAACTGTCTCCCCTTTATGTTATTGTGAACTGTGTCTCCCCCTTTTCATGTTATTGTGAACTGTGTCTCCCCCTTCTCATGTTATTGTGAACTGTGTCTCCCCCTTCTCATGTTATTGTGAACTGTGTCTCCCCCTTCTCATGGTATTATGAACTGTCTCCTCATTCTCATGTTATTGTGAACTGTGTCTCCCCCTTCTCATGTTATTATGAACTGTGTCTCCTTATTGTCATGTTATTGTGAACTGTGTCTCCCCCTTCTCATGTTATTGTGAACTGTGTCTCCCCATTGTCATGTTATTGTGACCTGTGTCTCCCCCTTCTCATGTTATCGTGAACTGTGTCTCCTCCAGAGTACTCCCTTGGTGGGGACCTGTCGTCTCTGTCTGGGTTCGGGGGCTCGGGTCTGGGCTCGGTTACAAACTGGCAGGAGCAGCAGCTCCAGTCCCTGCAGCACTCCACGATGGGGCACATGGGGTGAGCGCTGCCTTGTGGTCTGTCTGCGTAGGCTAGCCCTCAGCGCTGCTCTTCCCCCTCACTCGTCTTTTTCTAGATCCTTGTGTGTCTTTGGGTACTGAGGGTTCTTTCTTTTCTGTGCGCTAAGTCCTCTCCTTCCGTTTGCATAACCTTGCAAGTGTTTATCCTTTATTTCAGGTTTTATTTAACAAAAGTGCAGTTAGCAAATTAATACCAAATATAATAACTATTTTATTATTTGCCTGTTGTTCTCTTTTTAGCTATCCCTATTTTGTGTTTGAACATCACTCCTCTGTGTTCTAGAACCATGTTTAAACATCAACCCTCTTTGTTCTAGAAACCTGTTTAAACATCATCCCTCTGTGTTCTAGACCAGATTATACTTTACTCTTCTGTGTTCTAGAACGCTGTTTAAACAACACCCCTCTGTGTTCTAGACCAGATTATACTTTACTCTTCTGTGTTCTAGAACGCTGTTTCAACATCACTCCCCTGTGTTCTAGAACCATGATTAAACAACACTCTTCTGTGTTCTAGACCAGATTAAACATTATTCCTATGTGTTCTAGAATGCTGATTAAACATTAGCGGCGCTGCTGTTTAATCAGAACCCTGTAATCAGAATGCTCTAGAACGCTGTCTCAACATCACTCCTCGGTGTTCTAGAACAAATGAAACAATACTCTTGTGTTCTTGTGTTCTCCTCTGTGTTCTAGAACACTGTGCCAGAACTCCAATCTGAACCTGACCTCGACTCACCAGAACCTCCACATCAAGTCCGAGCCGGCGTCCCCTCCTCGCGACCGCGGCATCGGCGGGGGGATGGCCAACCCCCGGCTGGGCGGCAACGGCCTCCTCCCCAACAACGCCGGCACCACCGCCAGGCTACTCCACCGCCGGCGCCGGACGGGCGCCGGGGGACTCCGGCCACTCGCCGGACGACAGCGCGTCCAGCTGCGGCAGCTCGTACGACGGCGCCGACGACCGCGACGAGCATCACCGCGGCAACAATGACAACGGCAACTGCAACTCCTACCTTCTGCAGCCGCTGTCCAGCCAGGAGGGCCACCACAGTCCCACGCTGAAGAGGATCCGCCTGTCTGAGGGGTGGGCCACCTGATGGAGCACCGCACCCCACCCCCGGTCAGGGGGTAGGGGCCACGGCTGTCACCGCCCAGAGGATGTAGGGGTGGGGGGGGGAGGGTCCAGGGGACCCTAGAGTTACTATATAGTGTTCAATTGATATTCTTATTGTACCGAGTGGAAGTGTTATTCAGTGTGGTGGGTAGAATGTACAGGAGAGGGATTGAGGCGGGCGGGGGGGGGAAAGGAAAGAGGAGGCAAGCGCTGTGTGTTTTTCGACATGCGCCACACAGAGATAAGACCGAATGTACAGGTTGAGGACACCAGAGGAAGTTCTAGTTTCGACCACAGGTTGGATCTGTCATGGAGGAGGGTCAGAGTACACACGGTTCACCCACATGTGTTTGCACTAAGACGAAGGTGAAATATGTGCGTGGGTTTGTGTGTACGCTGGGGGCATAAGTTGTGAAAGCGGTGGTGGAAATGACTCAGGGTGGTTAGAGTGGATACGTACTGAGCGATTGAAATGTCAATAACCCCCTCCCCTCTCGCCCGAATGCTTTCCTGCAATGCTGATCGAATCGCAGCGCCATGATTGGCCGTTCTGGACATGTCTTGTTGCCGGTTCAACATATTTTGCAAACACGAATATCGTAGACGGTGTGCAACCTTTTTGAGTTGAGACTGGAAATGATGAATAGAGATGTGTGAGAAAAGAGGGAAGGAGGGAGAGAGAGAGGAGAGAGTCAGAGAGAGAGAGAGAGAGTCAGAGAGAGAGAGAGAGAGAGCAGGAAAGAGACGTGCCTTTTATGAGAGCGGAGAGAAAGAGAGAGAGAGAGACGAAGGAAATAGTACTAGAGAAGGTTTAAGTGCGTAGCTGTATAGTGTGGAGAGTATATGTTTTCTGTATAGTAATAGTAATATACACTCATTTGCAACTGGTTGCATTAAAAGTAGGGCTTGAACCAATGAAAGATTTCACTTGACGTGAAAAAAAAAAGCTTATTTAGAAGAACTGTCGGGGCTGTTTTAGGGAGCTCAGGAGTTTTGGGAGGATTCACGTATAGAAAAGCAATATGTTTTACCTCAACTCAGTATAAAAATGCTTTATTGGAGCCATTGTCTGCAAGGTGCTTGAAACGTTCTGCTAAGCCATAGCCAGTGTAACTATTACAACTTTTTTAGGGTTATATTTACTACAAAAAATACAACAACTTGTTCCTACCTTTGATAAAAAATGACTTTTTGAAAATGATCTGTTTATAATACTGTCAATCATAGTTTAATTCAATAAGATGATAGGATATAGAAATATGGCCCAGTAAATACAAAAACCAGCACATTGTGTTGTTAACATTCAGGGAAATGTAAGGCAGAACTAAATTAAGGAGCCCATTGCTATTTTCTGCAGATACAGATACAAGATGACATTGGAATTGCACTATCAATTTACAAATTTGATGGACTGTTCCACGCCCATATATTAAATCATGCTGTTGTAAACGCAATCGGTTCAGTAAGGTTGAACACCAGCTGATCAAAGTTACTAAAGTAAAAACTGAAACTGCTGCCGGCAGACAGTAGTATTGAGTTAAGGGAACGGGAACAATTAAGAACAAGAGACATTTTTGATAAATACAGTCACAGAGAGACACTAACGCAGAGCTGGCTTTGGGTTTTAATTTGAATATTCTGGTTTAAAAGCTGTATATCTGGAGTGCAACCCCTCAGCCTAAGCTAAAGTGTCCATGAGCCCCATTAAGTACTGAAGTACTTATTTTAAATGTTGTATTAAAATCATCAGTGTTTGGTTTGACATGATGACATTTAATTTTTTATTTTTTTAAGGGCGGAGCCCAAATATGTTGTCACGGTAACTCATAGCACACACCTGATATGCTTTGTCAAGGCAAGACGATGGTTAGTCTTCCTCTTGGGGATATTTGAGTCAGAATACCGTAGCGAAGGAAAGAATTTACACTAATTTAAACTTTGGGTGCGATTATGTTCACCTAGCAGTCTCATTATACGTGTTTTTGAATTCTGTATTATTATTATTAATTTGCCTGTATTTGTTAAATTGGCCATCTTGTACCTTGAATGTACATGTGAAGCCATCATAAACTGTTGTTACTTTTTGTGTGAATGTGTAGTATTATCTTTATACAAGCTGGCATGGCCAGATTGTATTTCGCCCTTATTCCTGAGCACTACATTGTAAAAAAAAAAATCACCTCATCTCATGGTTCAATTCAATTCATTACATTATTACAAGTAAATAAATATTTTTAAATATTGAGAGGTTTTAAGCGGCAAAAGCTGGCCTTTGTCGGCAGTAAAAGACACTGTTTATCATAGGAAAGGTATCGTAAAAATATTGTACAGCAAATCTGCTTATTGGGAAATATGATTACTGTATTTAGCAGAATAATTAAATATACAGACTTACATGTAACATATGCGGCTTGTGATTGCTTCCTGGTTACTTGGTCTGTTTATCAGTTTGGCAATTGACTCGTATACCATTTAGTCAATTGTTCTCAATGTAGTTAGTGTTAAATAGAGCAAAAAACAACCTGTGTTATGTAAAGGCTATAACCTGTCTTATTGTAGGTTAGGTGAGTGAGTGAGTGAGTGAGTGAGTGAGTGAGTGAGTGAGTGAGTGAGTGAGTGAGTGAGTGAGTGAGTGAGTGAGTGAGTGAGTGAGTGAGTGATATTATGGCAGGGGGCCCAAGAGGCCCCAAGTTTTCTAGCTACACCCCTGCTTCCATTTATGAAGCATTATAGAAGAAGCCCCAAATAGACATGAGAGCACATGGCGCCAGCTATCGGCTAGCAACGTTATCATTTATGAACCTTTATGGCTCAGTAAGTAATGCCTACATGTATA
>OLKM01000045.1:237500-257500 GCA_900291075.1 Melanogrammus aeglefinus
TGGGGACCAATCAGAGCCCTGCAGGCAGTCCCGCCTGTGCTCCTCTGACACGGCCAGGTCGCTGTAGTCTGGAGGGGCTGAGACACACACACACACACACACACACACACACACACACACACACACACACACACACACACACACACACACACACACACACACACACACACACACACACACACACACACATACACACAGAGACACACACACACACACACACAGACAAACACACACACACACACACACACACACACACACACACACACACACACACACACACACACACACACACACACACACCACACACCTTATTTACATTGAGAACCTTTATTTGATGGAACATTGCATGTGTGTGTGTGTGTGTGTGTGTGTGTGTGTGTGTGTGTGTGTGTGTGTGTGTGTGTGTGTATGTGTGTGTGTGTGTGTGTGTGTGTATGTATTTGTGTGTGTGTGTGTGTGTGTGTGTGTGTGTGTGTGTGTGTGTGTGTGTGAAAATGTGCACAAATGTATGCATACAGTATGTATCTATCTATGTGTATTTATCTATGTAAATATGCATACACCTGTATGTATCTATGCATGTATGTGCAACTGTGTGTATGTATCTATGTGTAAATGTGTGTATGTATCTTTGTATCCATGTGTAAATGTATATATATCTGTCTCTTTTTATCTATGTATCTATCTATGTATCTTTGAATGTATATTTTAATGTATGTATGTATGTATGTATGTATGTATGTATGTATGTATGTATGTATGTATGTATGTATGTATGTATGTATGTATGTATGTATGTATGTATGTATGTATGTATGTATGTATGTATGTATGTATGTATGTATGTATGTATGTATGTATGTATGTATGTATGTATGTTATGTATGTATGTATGTATGTATGTATGTATGTATGTATGTATGTATGTATGTATGTATGTATGTATGTATGTATGTATGTATGTATGTATGTATGTATGTATGTATGTATGTATGTATGTATGTATGTATGTATGTATGTATGTATGTATGTATGTATGTATGTATGTATGTGTCTATGTAACTATGTGTCTTTGTAACTATGTGTCTATGTAACTATGTGTCTATGTGTCTATGTGTCGATGTGTCTATGCGTCTATGTGTCTATGTGTCTATGTGTCTATGTGTCTATGTGTCTATGTGTCGATGTGTCTATGTGTCTATGAGTCTATGTGTCTATGAGTCTATGTGTCGATGTATCTATGTATAAATGTTTTCATTTCTCTATATGTCTATGTATCCATGTCTCTACGTGTGGATGTGTGTCCGGCCCAGTCCTTACCTTCAGGCCTCTCCTGGAGACTCCACCGCAGGTTGCTGGTCTGGCTGCTAATGCTCGAGGTTCTGCTGGAGCAGGCGTGGAGCGGGATCGTCCCGATCACCAAGGGCAACGACAGGTTCAGGTTCAACCCCCCCGGGACATCCACATAGACCTACAGGCAGCAGGAAACAAAAGCAACATGTTAATCAAATTAGGCATATTTGATGGCAGGGCGTATATGGTTACTCATTTAGCACACGCTGACATACAAAGTGTCTTGCAGTTATTTTCTTTAGATGCATTAATGAGCAAGTCAAATATGCCAAAAAGTCCTATGCCTCAACTCGGTTACTTCAGGGTGACTGCGTTTCTTTGTCCTGGGACCACACAAATACAGTTATCTTACTTTGGGGCGTGACTTTTTCAAAGGTTAAAACCAGTTCAACAACTATTCAAACAAGCACAACCTATCCTACTTTTGATTCTCGCCGTTGGCAAGCATACATTTCATAATGCCACCCATAATTACCCAATTACACGTGCACATATAGAGAAAGCCTCTCCTGCTGGGCATGTGTCCAGATGACCCGTTTGGTAAACCTTTCCAACTGTGACCGTGACTTACCACCAGCGCGTACTCCACCCTGATGATGGGACAGTCGATGATGGAGGGAGATACGGGCGGGATCTTCAGTGACTTGCCCTCCCAGCTCTGGCTCTTGCCCTGGGGCAGGGGGTCTCCGCGGAGATTGGACACCAGCTGCTGGATCTGCTTGCCCTTTCCCTTGGCGTAGAAGGTCTGGGTCTGGTAAAGGGCCGCCTTGGGCACGACCACTCGCGACGAGCAGTTCTCCACCTCGGCGAAGATCTGAATGGACTCGCCTTCGGGGCGGGGAGAGAAAATAGATCAGGGAGAGAGAGAGAGAGGGAGAGAGAGAGAGAGAGGAGAGAGAGAGAGAGAGAGAGAGAGAGAGAGAGAGAGAGAGAGAGAGAGAGAGAGAGAGAGAGAGAGAGAGAGAGAGAGAGAGAGAGAGAGAGAGAGAGAGAGAGAGAGAGAGAGAGAGGGAGGGGGGGGAGAGAGAGAGAGAGAGAGAGAGAGAGAGAGAGAGAGAGAGAGAGAGAGAGAGAGAGAGAGAGAGAGAGAGAGAGAGAGAGAGAGAGAGAGAGAGAGAGAGAGTGTTACACTTCTGTGTGGGATTGGGAGTGTTTTTGGCGAGGTCTTCTCCGATCTGAACTCTGAAAGCCGGTTGGTGGAGGGTTCGGCAGGTGTGACCTCTGCTTGATGTGTGAACCGGGAGAGTGTTTCCACAGTGTCTCCCCCGTTCCACACATTTGACGGTGGTTTAGTTTTCTGAAAGATTTATTTTTGAAGGCTTCATCCTTTTATTGTAGAGAAGGCAGGAAGGCGATGGGAGAGAGAGAGAGGGGCAGCACTTGCAGCAAAGGACCACGGCAGCAATCAAAGCCCTGTCGCTGCGGTCAGGACTAGGCCTTTAATATGCGCAGTGGTTTAGTTTCAGGTGGGTGCGAGGATGGATGTGGACGTGTGTTCGGTGGGTACCTGGTGTGTAGCCCTTCCGCTCTATCTTGGCACTGATGGAGATCGGACCGGAGGCACAGAACCAGCAGCACAGGGTCTTCTCCTTGGTGCCGGCTTGAGGGGCCTGGTGAGGCGACAGAGTTGGTACTCACTCAACCTGTTCACAACTACTATTAACATTCACACTGAGGGCACTTAGCAGACACTTTTTTCTCAAAGCAACTCATAATAAGTGGATTTGTCAGAAGAAGCTGTATATGAAACGATATATCGCTGTCGGTACAGTAATGATGTTCATAGAACCAAGTGCAAAGCACTAACCATCGCTAGGTTAACCCATTCCCTGTATACAACAAAGATAGCTAGGATAAGATGCTACACAACTTAGTACGACATACAATAAGTGCGTACATTAAGTGCCAGGACGCACAACATACAATAAGTAGGAGGGCTGGGACGGGGGAGCTGTGCAGAGTCTAGGTGAACTCTGAACAGGTGTGTCTTTACATTTATTCATCACAGAGTGACTTACAGCGAGAACGTGTTGACATACACGTCACTAAAGAGCTAGGCCTCACGCCGAAGAACCTGCCTGGGACACCAGGCCAAAGGACAACATATCCTTTGTAGTGCTTTATCCCTACAAGACCACAGGTCACACCACAATCTTACCGACGGCCTTTTTGAGGTGTGGATGTGTGTGTCTGTTTGTGTGCGTGTGTGTGTGCGCGCGTGTGTGTCCTGTGTCCCTCTCACCAGCAGCAGCGGCGTGTTGATGTCGATGTGCTCGAAGACGATGAACTCCTTCTTCACCTTTACGGGAAGCAGCCAGGGCCGCTGTAGCTCGGCCTTAACCCAGTACCTCACACTCCCGTGCTTCCCCTCAAAGGAGGTGGCCAGGGGCCTGTCGGTGGCAGGAGGTGGACCCCAGGTTGGAGGTGGGTGGAGGTGGGTGGCGAAGGCGGAGGAGGAGGTACAGGATATAAATATCCACATCGTAAAAATCTGTCACTTTATTGTACAGTTTGTTATTTTTTTCCCAACTGCCATTTCGCTGACCCTTTAGTAACTTACAGTGAGCAGCAAGTTATTAATTAGGATAGAATATCCTATTGGACCAACCCTTTTCATACCTTTACTTCTATCGCAACGTTTGCCTTCTTTTTTGTGATTATGTGGGTTTATTTGTATGGTGACAACCAAGACTTGCATTCGCTGTGACCTAGTTTTACTGCACATCTGATAATAACATGAAGTTGTGACTCTCTGACTCTGTGACTCTGTGACTCTCTCTCTCTCTCTCTCTCTCTCTCTCTCTCTCTCTCTCTCTCTCTCTCTCTCTCTCTCTCTCTCTCTCTCTCTCTCTCTCTCTCTCTCTCTCTCTCTCTCTCTCTCTCTCTCTCTCTCTCACACTCTCTCTCCCTTTCTCTTTGTGAGTGTGTGTGGGCTCGTTTGCGGGTGGATGTTTAATCTTTTGTATTTTGTCTTGTCTTGTGTACGCCAACCTTTACTTACATCTGAGGCAGGTTCAAGCTGAAGGCAAATTCGTGCACGCCCGTGCAGAGAACGGTGAATCCCTCATCCGGGCTCTCGTCATCTGAAAGACACGAGAAACAAGATTCCATATGCACCGTACCAGACAGATGGTGCCAACCCACTCCAGTCTAGACGAGAATCTGAGCTGGGGGGGTTGGACTCTGGGACCTGAAGGACTGGCTCTGGTTATCTGCCTCGGCCTATTTTATCACGTGTCACAGATTCAAAAGAGGAATTCAGTTGGTTTGTTGGGATAGGGGAGAACGTGCAAAAACAGCCGTTTCTGAAAGTATTTGCATAATGGTTGTGATTGTGGGAGTCATCTGGTTGAAGTACATGGTTTGGCTATGAACCAAAGCCAAATTGTTTAGTTTATGCTAGCCTGGGTTTATGCCTTGGTGTTTTACCAGCTTCTTTTTTTTGCCGCTTTAAAATATTCAGAAAACTGGCAAAAGTTTCCTTTTATAAGTAGGCCTGCAGTAAAAAAATTTTTTTTGCAAATGTCTATAGACCTAGGCTAATATCCAGATGAATGGAAGCATAACTAATCTAAGTCATCCACAGCCAGATTAGTAACTTAATGTCTCACATAATTGTATCATCTGAAATTTATGACGATCTCAAAAATCTAACCAAGCCCGTAGGCTACTTCAAGATTATTTGGACCGTTGATGTTACTGATTATCACGGGCGGGATCGTCAACGTTGCCTTCTGTGACAATCAACCGACACGTTGTGTTGCCAGGTTACCGACATTTTACTGACTGATAAGAAAGAGGAACAAGGGGTCTATTTTACTGACTTGTAACCAGTTGTTGCTAGTGGCTTGAAGCTATTTCATTTTTCGGTTTGCCAAAGGGAGAATAGTTATTTTCAAGGAATGTTTACGATTTCACTTTTATTTCACCCATGAGATTTATGTCGCCCATAAAAATGTCCTTAATAAGCCAAAACTACCGAGGTCAAGATTGCTGGATTCAAACCATAGAAAACGAATTTGGAATTCCAAGTGACACATTCTCCCTTCTTTTTTTTTGCATTATAAAAGACCCTTCTGGTTTCAAAGTGGGGCTATGACCTAAGCGCCGAGTTAAAACAATATTGCGCACATCTCTGAGTCATGAAAAAACCCACTCAGTGCGAGGAAGTTCAACAGTGTGGAACTGTGGAATACGACCCAGCCCTGCGATAGAGAAAGAACGTGGTGTTTCTTCACCGCATGCCAGACCGTGTCAAGCCCCGCCAGCAGAGTTTCTATCTGTATTATTCATTGTGTGTCGATGGCATGTTGCTTCTCTTCCTTCTTTGGTTCTACAATAGCTGTCATAACGTGGCTGTAAGAGTAGCGCCTGTGTGTGTGTGTGTGTGTGTGTGTGTGTGTGTGTGTGTGTGTGTGTGTGTGTGTGTGTGTGTGTGTGTGTGTGTGTGTGTGTGTGTGTGTGTGTGTGTGTGTGTGTGTGTGTGTGTGTGTGTGTGCGAGAGTGTGTGTCATTGAAAACAGTAGAGAGAGAGAAGCAGGAGCAGACCGGTATGAACCAGACGAAGCAGCTTCCTTCAGCCGGATACTCAAACGCATGCATTACTACTTAGCCACCTATTGGAGGAAATGTGAAATAAATTACTGCCAGGGCTGCCATTGGTCGAACCCATGCCTTCGGCCCGCCCCCTCATTTCTCTGAGCATGTGGACTATTGCATGGAAGGATGTCAAGAGAACATATATGTTTCACAGCAAACCACAGGTAGAGAAAAAGTAAGTAACAGACCAGGAAGTAATGAATAAAAACAAAACAAAAGATATGGTACATCCAGGTTGGTTTTATTAAGGACTTTCAACAGGTTACATGTTATTTCATACAGTGCAACGATTGAAATAAACAGACAAATATAAACCAGGAGTGTTGAGTCTTGGATCCGGCGACTGGTATTTGATGATATAAACATGATTCACGCCCCCCCCCCCCCCCCCACACACACACACCAGCTTTCGATGTTGGACATTTAAAGTGTTGATGTCTTATAAAAATCCCTATCCTTTATCAAAAGTATTTATCATGTAGGCGTACTCCACCAAGTCAGTGAAAAACACTTTTCAAGGGAGACGATCTTTACGTAAAGAAATAACTAAAGAGCAACACGATAGTCAGCTGCTTACAGTAGACAATCATGACTTGTATTCTTCTTTGTTTGGTCTTGCCGGTTTGGCCAATTCACCGCGTGGAGCAATAAAGAATATCCTAAGTCTATTCATATATTTATATTATTATG
Source organism: Melanogrammus aeglefinus (assembly GCA_900291075.1). Classification (NCBI taxonomy): domain Eukaryota; kingdom Metazoa; phylum Chordata; class Actinopteri; order Gadiformes; family Gadidae; genus Melanogrammus; species Melanogrammus aeglefinus. The sequence continues at coordinate 244,143 of OLKM01000045.1, forward strand.
GTTATGTGCAAGGGCAACCATTTATTGTGTAGGTCCTATAAAGTAATTCCCCTGTATGTTAGTTGTCATACAGCGGGTTGGAAAGCCCTCGTCCGAATCATACTGCAAGGATGCGAGTAAATGTAAATCCAGCGTAGCAGAATCAATGAATAATTGACAAACAACCCTTTTTTGTTCGCTCAGGGATAGGCTGATGTCATTGCCCGGCAGCCTTCCGAGTATATAGCCTATGGCCTTATCTGAGAACCGCCTGGTGTCCCTGCCGTGCCCCCTCCACCCATACACACACACGCACACGCACGTCCACAGACTGCCGGTTTGTGAACAGGTTTGAACCGCTTCTAACAAAGGGAGTTGCCTGAGTAGCCTACATGTTCGTTTCCTCAGAGGGCGAGTGAGAAAAGATCCAATGTGCAAATATGATCGTCTGTCGTGTTCTGGGAGTGTTACTATTGATCGGTGTCCAGACTAAAGCAGTCAGATCGGTTGGGTTTGTTCACCGTTTTGGGGCGAGTCAATGTCATGGTTTTCCCATCGCAGTTTGCGATACTTTTCTGGGTCGGCAATGATATCCATGCACATACTTATTTTAACTCGTGAACCAAATCTATTTCCCTGACGACAGGCTATGCTTTTAGGACTAGGGCTGTAGGTCTTGTTTATCATAAACAATGAGGGGGTATAAGATGTTCTGGGAGGCATATCGTGTGAACACCTCTTCGACTTGCTCGAGTCGGTCCTGCTCCTATCAGCTGTCGCATCAGCACCACAGCCAGGGACACGACGCGCACACACATTGATGTGCGTAAACGGAGCTAATGATTAAACGCTTGATTCACAAGATGCTGAAATGCCCAACACAGTAAACACATAAGCACACTGTGGACGTGTCAGCTTCCACCATGAACTATATGTCACGTTAATAGACGTCTGAAACACACACACACACACACACACACACACACACACACACACACACACACACACACACACACACACACACACACACACACACACACACACACACACACACACACACACACACACACACACACACACACACACACACACACACACACACACACACAAAGACTCACACTGCGACAGCTACAACTTGGGTCACTGGTCATTTTTTTGGTTGGTGGGAAGAATGAAAGGTGCATGGTTTGGTAAATGCCCCTTACCTCTCTCCTCGCCTATCAAGTTGTCGTAATGGTTTAAGTACTCCACTTCCTCAGTGTAATTTTGAGTGTAGGCCGTGTTGGCCCCAGTGTTCCGCGACTCTGTCCATCGCACCTTGGCTACTCCTCTGGCGTGGATGTTGAGGCTCCTGACGCGCACCTCCTCGGTGACCTCCACCACTACCCTCCCTGAGATCTGGTCTCCGCCAGAGAACACGGGCAGATTGTGCTCGTTCAGATTGTCAAAGTAAATCGCAAAGGCCTTCACCTTGCTCAGTACCATCGTGGCAAAAAGAGTGGTACGAGTATGGCCACACGACAACGACTCGAACGGCCGAGGCAGGAGACCGCTGGATGTTCTTCACGGCCGGGCGCCAGACGCATGCACTTGCTTCCTTTTGACCAGCAAAAGGCTGGGTCAGAAGCCCAACGGCGGACGTCTCATCTAGGCTGGGCAGTGTCGCTCATGGTGTGTGTGAGAGAGATCTCTTCGACTGCTTCTCACTGCTTGTGTGTTGGAGCGGTGCGGTGGAGGACGCTCTTCAGTCAGTCCGGGTGCGCACTGAGCATGTGCGCGCAGGCGGCGCTGCCGGCGCAAAGAAGCACGCAGTCCTGCTGCATGTGTGTGTGCGTGTAAACCGTCGCCGGCGGATTTATTTCACTATTTTCCAACCGTTCAAATAACAGCTTTCTCGCCCTGTAACATGAACGTATGCCCCTAAGCAGTGTAAACGACTTGGATGTTCTCTCTCTGTGCTTGGAATTCTGTTTGATTTATCCTGTTCCCACTTGGACAAATAGTGCCAGTTATTTTAGTTCTGACCTGCTTTTTTAAACCCTTTCCTTTGGTTCTGAATGACTACTAGTATTATCATAATTGGTTGGCATTATTGGTAGAAAAAGTATAGTTTAATTTATTTGAGAGAAGGGACATTGCAAATAATAATTACACATGCAAAAATAGCGAGAAGAGAGGCTATTTTCCTTCAACAAAAAAGGTGTTGAAAAGGCTTTCTAAATACATTAAAGCAAAAGTAGAACATGGCATGCCAGTGTAAAGATTGGTAAAGATAAAGAACATAAAAGCAGACAAACATAGAAAAACACAGGCAGACCAAATTAAATATAGAAGGACATTGCAAACAAGCAGGACAAACAGCAAGCAGCAGAAAAATGTAATTCTAGTGATGACATGTCGATGCATTAACTGCCCATTGCTTACATTGGTTACTGAAGGATCTTTAAGTGTTTAGTTGTGTGATGTGATTTGTAAGTAGTATAATTATTAGCAGTAATAGTTGTAGGTGTAGTGATTGTTGCATAAATAGTAGTAGCTGTATTAGAAGTAACAGCTGTATTAGTAGTAGCAGCAGCTGTATTAGTAGTAGCAGCTGTATTAGTAGTAGGAGTAGAAGTAGCAGTTGCAGTAGCATTAACAGCAGTAGTATTGATTGGTAGAAATGTAAAAATGATTCGAACAAGTTTAATCTTAGGCCTCTATATAGAGAGATAGAGAGAGAGAGAGAGAGAGAGAGAGAGAGAGGAGAGAGAAGAGAGAGAGAGAGAGAGAGAGAGAGAGAGAGAGAGAAGAAGAGAGAGAGAGAGAGGAGAGAGAGAGAGAAGAAGAGAGAGAGAGAGAGAGAGAGAGAGAGAGAGAGAGAGAGAGATGACTATACCCTACAATAAACTATGTCATACTAGTGGGTATGGCCGCTTCCTGATGGAAACAACACACAAGCTGAATCAAACAGTCAACAATGTTGATCTGGGTATAAATATATTTTATAGACCAATGTGCACTTGTATACAAATGGATGTCCTATACATTACAAGAAAGTTAATCTGGTTGCATACCATTTTCGTAATAAAACAATTATATCAAATATGGAAAACAAAAAATAATAATTATAATATAAACGATGAACCAAAAATAACCCCAATAAATCAAATAAAGCAAAGAATCTTTTCGAGATTAATGTAAGGACCTTTTCAATGTCGTTCATTGTAGTACTGTTGGTGAAACAGTTTGTTGGAGTTCAATCTTTTCTGAATTCAACACACATGCATTCGGATAGTTCAGACACAGAGACGCTAAACTTGTTTAGCCTTTAGCAGATAAATGCACTTGGATACACAGTAGGTTCACAGACACGCACACAGACCACAACCGGTTACATTTCAGAGTGCACATCATGCAAGAACCAGGCCCTTTTTCGCCGTAAGAAAAAACACAGGTGTAGCTCATAATCTCAATTATGGGCATGTTCAAATTCGGTATGGCCTTACTCCAGTATAGCAACACCAGTGGCTATACTAGTCTGGTTAATATACACTAGTCTGGTTAATATACACACACCGTGTTGGTGCGGCGACAGATGAAATAAAACCAACCTAATGTTATAAATCACAGGAACAGGAAGTTGCTTTTCCCTGCTGTTGATGACCTGTGGATAGGGTCCATTCTCTCCGCTGAAATATGTACACGCCATAGGCTTACCAAGGCAGCCATACGTGAAGGAAGACATCAGTACATGCATAACATTGAGACTAACAGAGTAGATATTCAACTAAAGTGCATAGAAATATCGTTTAGAATTGCATTAACAATATAAACAGATTACGTAGAAATTGAAAGGTTGTTTACTACGGGGTGTTGGATGAGCCTTTAGATTCAGGAATATTTAGATTAAGCGTGCTAAATTAAGTCACACCTTGGGGTACAACCTTTTTAACGTAAATATCAGAATGACCTACAGATGGCTTTGTGTCAGACCAGGCTTTTTCTTCCATAGATCAACCTTTGTTGTAAACATATTATTACACTATTGTAAACAACATTCATTTTTACAGTAGGCCTACCATAGGTATTCTTGACCTTATTTCAACCCCACATGTTGTATTGTGCAACGGGGTAATCATTGCATGGCATGTGTCAATCAATCTATCAATCATTCCACTTCCTCAATGAACTATGTGCTTGCAAACTAATAGACAGTATATTATTTGATTAATAATAACAACAATCAACAACACACATGCTTTCTGTAGGCATTCTTCTTGATATTTGACCACTATTCCACAATGATCTTCAATATATATAGTTAACTCATGAGTAAAAGGACAGCTTTTTTTAAAAGTGAGGAAAAAGTGACGAATAAATGAAAAAAACGAAAAACAAGCAAATTGCGCAAAAAAGTAAAAACAAAACTAAAAAAATAAATATTTTGAACAGAGTTTCATACATTCCATGGCTAGTGTGTTCACAGCTAGCCTGGGTTGGTTCTTTTCCTTTTGTTCGGACTCTGTCCAGGATCTACTTTCAGCTCCCGATACTGGACCTGCACAACATACAAAGCACATGGACACAAGGGTTATATTTCACTCTCACTGTCTCTCACTCTCTCTTTCTATCTCTGTCTCTATCCCTCATTCATTTGAAAATACACACACACACACACACACACACACACACACACACACACACACACACACACACACACACACACACACACACACACACACACACACACACACACACACACACACACACACACACACACACACACACACACACACACAAGAAATCAGTTTAACTGGAATTAACTTGACACCTAACACCACGCAAATTACAAATGTCCCACTCACACACACAAACACACACAAACATACCACTTGGACATCGGACGGAACTCTGGAGAGGAAGTCCACCAGTTCGTTGTTGTCAATCAAGTATGGGTTCCGCAACTTCTTAGTGAATTTGTTTACACCTAGGGGTAAAGTCATAAAGTCAACACATAAATCGACTGTATGTTTGCCCACAGGCTTTCCCTGTGCTTAAATCACCCATACCGCCCGTCACCCATACTATCATCCATTTTATGACGACGTCATAGCAGGTATGTCATCGCATCAGGATGTCATTTCATGCCATGTCATGACATGTGTGTAGTGATTTGTGTCGTGTGTGTGTCATGAAGACATCGTTTCCCATGTGCCGTGACAAAACGTTGTCATGTCAAGTTGTCAGCAACAACTTGATTCCAGCGTTGATTCCAAAAGACAAAAAGTGCTTGAATTCAAGCCGTTGCTTGCATTTGTCTTTTCAGCCGAACCGCTAAGCCAAAGTCATGTATTGGTGAAGCCAGGAGAGACGGCCATGATGTTTTAATCACCCATACCCTTTAATCTTTTAAGAAAGCTCGAGCCGCAGAGTCATTAGGCTTCAGCAGGATAGAGCGTTCCAGGCGCCAATCGACGCGTAGCCGGTTGTCAGGGTTACCGGTTGTCATGGTTACACGGAGCGATCCGGATGGGGAGGACGTTTTCAGGGAGGGGCGAGTGTTGCAGTGACTTTCCGTGTCTTCCAGACGTTAACATCGGTCCCACGGCCTTTAAAGATTTTCTGATCACGACGGGGATGAGGTCTTACCCCAGGCCAGGACCAGGTAACGGAGGGGCAGGAAGTAGAGGAGGACCATGGCCACGCACAGGACAGTGACGGCCAGCCAGCTGAGGAAGGGCACGGTCCAGTTCACCGTGCTGCAGGGAGGACGGGTCATGGGGTTACTGTCCATGATGCCGCCGCTAGGAGTGCTCACCAAAGAATTATACCCAAAACATAATACAGATGCATGAGCACCAAACGCAACCAAAGCATTCAAAATACATGACAAAAGAATAATCCAGATGGGTTTTGGAGAAACCCATTGAGAGTAAAATAATAATAAATACAAAAAATAGCTAAAGTATTTCCCACATACTTCATGATTAATAGTTAATAGTTCATTTCTGAATCCGAAATATGCAACAAAAAAACTGACTTTTGAAATCAACTCCAAAGGGAGCTGACCCCGCTCCGGACGTGCGCGATACCCACTTCTTGATTCTCTCTCCGTAGGAGGCCACCTCATCCAGGGCGGTCTGCACGCTCAGGAACACGTCCTGGATGGCGTACAGTTTGTCCAGGAAGCCCTTACGCTCACAGTCCTGAGGGCGGAAGACATGTGCGACACACCGATGTCATGACATCCCCATGTCATGACATCATCATGTGACATCACCGTGTCACGTCATGATGATGTCATAGCAGGCATGTCATGGCATGTTTTGTCGTGCATGTTATGTGATAGCGTGTCTTTTACGTCATCACAAGATCATTTCACGCACGCTGTGACGATATGATGTCAAGATGTCGTGACATGATGTTGTTTTGCTTATGTCACGACATGACATCATGTCCATTATGTTGTGACATAAGGACATAATCTGCTGATGATTTCATCCACTAGTTACCTTCTCCTCTTCCTCCTCTTCTTCCCAGTCAAACATGGCCTCCATTGACTGCAAATAGAACAAGTTTCTTTCTTTATGATCCAACACGCACAAACACACAGAAAATAAACACCAACACACACACACACACACACTATACTGACGGTGTCTGGCGTTTCCCTCAAGCAGAAGACGTAGTTCCACACCAACAGCAGTAACAACGACAGAGGGAGCATGTACAGCTCAAAATTCACCACCACCAGCACAAACACCTGCATGACGCAAACACAAACACACACACACACACAAACAGAGTCAGATACCATCACACGCTCTGTACGCGCGGTCGCACAGCCATGGCTGTGCCGTGCTTTAAAGCGTCACTTCTGGGCAGAGGTGCGGTTGCAGCTGTGCTGATGCAGGGCCAACCACGTCATCGCAGTCTGCCTTTTATCTACACAACCACAGATCTCTGGCACGGCCCAAAGTGCAGACAAACCACAGACATGTGCGAACCAATAAAGGGGCCGGAGGAAGTGATAACATCACTTCTGTTTTCGTTGTAAAAATACAACGGCGTTTCAGCTATTAACGTCTATGTACTTATTTACAGATGTGTCTACACGTATGCAGAACTATGTTTGTATACATTTAAGTCTGATAGTCTGAATAGACGTTTGTGAAACCTTTGAACATGCACAAATCTCGGTACACAATCTGAGACACAGTTACACAACTCTGCACTCCCATTTGTAAATAGATCTGATATAATAATCACACATTGATACCAAAATAAACACACACAGTCAGATATTAGGACATGGTGCGTGCGACCGTTTGTTCGTGTACGACCGTGTGTGTGTGTGTGTGTGTGTGTGTGTGTGTGTGTGTGTGTGTGTGTGTGTGTGTGTGTGTGTGTGTGTGTGTGTGTGTGTGTGTGTGTGTGTGTGTGTGTGTGTGTGTGTGTGTGTGTGTGTGTGTGTGCGTGTGGTGCGTGTGTGCATTACTAGGAAGGACAAGATGCTCCTCTGGGCAGACTCCCATTCGAAGCAGCTGTTAATGTAGGAGCCGATGTTGATTAGGACCATGATGCACCTCTTCACCCGGTTGAAGTTCTGCTGAAGCAGCTGAGCACACATCAACCATAAACGTCAACCGTCTTTAGTTTGCTTGTTCATCATCAAATTCACGTTCAGTGAGGGAAGACTTTACAGAAAAAAAATACTGCTTTTACATTTATATTTAGGGCATTTAGCAGACGCTCTTATCCAAAGCAATTACAATAAGTAGGCCTACATCTATCAAAAGAAGGTGAAACAACATATCACTGTTGGCAGAGTAAGGAAGTTAATAGAACCAAGTATACAACAAAGACAGTTAGGATAATATGATACACAACTAAGTGTTGCATGTACAATCAGCGTGTACGTTTATGCCTAGTTTCAAACGAGCGGTGCGGTTTGGTTTGGTTTCGGGTCCCAAAATAAGCGCGCTGAACCGCTCCTCCGCTGCTATGACGTCACGATGCTTATGTAGCCGCCACGACTATCACCATCCGGCTTAATCCCCACCCTAACATAAGGGTCGTGTCGGCGGTTGAAACGCGGACCAGATTTAGCGTAACCGAGCTGTACAACACCGAGCCGCAGCGAACTGAACCGCACCGCTCGGTGGAAACGAGGCATTTGGTGCGTTCGGGATGGTTTATGGTTCCACGTCGACGCAACGCAAGGGGGTTTACGGACCCATTACGTCCTAGCGGAGCGGACCCTCCCTGCATCCAACGCAAAGACCTGACGTGCGCTTCCCAAAAAAAAGTAACCTTGCGTCGAGGCGACGCTGCAGCAAGGGCTGAGATTGGTCCGCTTACGAAAACCCGGCGAAGAACCAAAACATGTTCACGACTGTGTGGTCGTTGCGTTGCCTCGACGTCTAACCATAAATAATAAGCCAACAGGAAGAACTACCAACTGCGTGGTAGAACGGCGTAGGTATTAAAAGTCTATGTGAAAGATTTTCTTCATGGCGTGGTGGCCAAGTGGTAAGGCGTCTGTCTCGTAAACAGAAGATCATGGGTTCAAACCCCATTCACGCCTATCGAGGTCCAAGTGTACTTTCAGTGTGAAGTACATTCTCTTTGCACGCTGATGCAAACAAAACATGCCTGATATCTGTCATGAAAAATTGATCACATAAATGTTACTTTATCACAATAAGAACATACATATTTAGAAACTTTTGGATCCTCTTCGATATACTTATTTTCTGCAGGAACTATCGTTTTGAGGGCAGCTTTGACCTGAGGGAAGAGGACAGAATATATGATGAAGAATTTGAATGAAAACGGAATTATTATTCGTTATAATTCATTGTAATTATCATGAAGTCTGAGAAGATCGGCGGATTTAGTAACAGCAGAAGCAAGGGGATACTCACATTATTGAAGATCACATCGATCTCAAGGTAAACAACGCCCTTCTTGGGTCCAGTCAGGTGTTTATTCTTGAGCACATACCCCCTCTGCACGCCGTTACGGACCTGATGCAAAAGCCCCGAAGAATGTAGAACACATGGTTAGCACTTAAGCATGAATGCTAATTGTCATTAGCTTGGTTAGCATGATTAGCATAATTGGTGGATTTCGTCAGAGCTGAAGCATGGGGAGACTCACGGTGTAGAAGATCACGTTGGGTAAAGCAGTGTTAGACAGTTTCTTTTCATTTGTGTTTTTCTTTATTTGTAAACATTACTTAATTGTAACTGGCCACTTGTGTCATAATTTTGTTTTATTGTTTATTATTGCTTATCTTTTTCTTAAATCAATTAAATCATTAAAATGAATGGAATTATTAGCTGTACAATTTTATTTGAAGGATAAACCCTTGAGATCGACAATCTCGATTTCAAGGGGAGGGGGCAAAAATAAAAAATTATATGAGAAGACAAAATACAAAATAGAAAGTACAAACTCAAAAGACTGTTTACATTATTACTGATTCCATATTTAATACTGGATTTCTTTAGACTTTAGCCTTGCACTGCTATACTTTTTAAATTATTACTATGCTCACATTATTACCTTTTTATTGTCCATATTTAATGCTGGCTTCTAAATGTAATCCCTGCATTGCTGCCTGTACGCACTTATTTGCACTACCATCATGACACACTTTCTCCAAGAGAACCTTAGCATATATTTTTTATCGTCCATATTGTCCGTGTGGATCCTCATCGTCATCGTCAAACCGCTTATCCGGGGCCGGGTCGCAGCGGTAGCAGCTCCAGCGGTCGGCGCAGATCCATGTGGATATATATATGTATATATATATACATACATACCGGTATATGTATTTTTTGTTTTGATTATGTTGTATGTGTTATGTGCAAGCTACTGTGACTTTGAATTTCCCCTGGGGATCAATAAAGTATTCATCGATCCAAAACAAACTCACGCATAACAAGGGGATGGCTACTTTTCCCAGGAAGTCGGCGCTCCGGTCGCGGTCCTCGTCCAGAACGGTGACCTCCAGGACCGCGTGGATGTCCTTCACGTTACTGGCAGGAAGGACGGAGCAGAGATCCTACTTTAGAACGAGGTCCAAGCTACTAAGTGTTTGTGATACGTGCAAATATTGAAGTATCACATGGTACAATTTTACAATCTGCTAGTTGTGTTATGTTATTTTGGACTAGCAATAGTTCTGTGTTTGCAGTAGTACAATAGCAACTGTATGCGGATGGTATATAACTTTAAAGGGTTTAATACCGCACAGTAGTTGCATCGCTCTAATACAATTTTACAACAAATAATAACCAGAAACCTAAAAACACTATGGATTTCTTGTAGAGGAGAATAAACACCAAAAAGGGGGACTCACAAGGTGAAGACCTTATTCCACTCAGGGTTGAGGTTTTTGTAAACGGTGTGCGTCTGAAGTCGGTCATTGTTCAGCTCCACCACACAGAACGGGTCGCTCTTCCCTGGGGAACATCAGTTCATATTAGTACATTTAAAGTCTTCCCTGGGGAACACCAGTTCAGATTAGTACTTTTAAAGTCTTCCATGGGGAATACCAGTTCACATTAGTACTTTTAAAGTCTTCCATGGGGAACACCAGTTCATATTAGTACTTTTGAGGTCTTCCATGGGGAACACCAGTTCATATTAGTTATGTTAAGCATTCCCTAGGGAAAACCAATTCATATTAATGCCGTTAAAGTCTTACCTAGGGAACACCAGTTCATATGAATACTGTTAGAGTCTCCCCTAGGGAACACCAGTTCATATTAACACTGTTAAAGTCTTCCCTAGGGAACACCAGTTCATATTAACACTGTTAAAGTCTTCCCTAGGGAACAGCAGTTCATATTAACACTGTTAAAGTCTTCCCTAGGGAACACCAGTTCATATTAATACTGTTAAAGTCTCCCATAGGGATCACCAGTTTATATTTAATAGATTAACCTGTGCGTGGGTGTGTAAATGTGTGTGTGTGTGTTTCTGCGAGCATTTCTATGTGCCACCGTATGTGTGTGAGTGTGTGCATGCGTGTAATATGTGCGTGTCTATTCATGTACATTCCACAGCGTGTATGCCTGTGAGGGCGTCTGAGTACCTGTCACATCAGCAGCCATCAGTCCTTCAGCTCGTATGACTTTAATCATCACAATCCCAACGTCCCGCATGTTGGAGAAGGACCTCAGAAAGCCCTGGAATACGGTTCACACAACACATTTCAGCTCACTCCCTCTTTCAATTTACTGGTTTTGCATCTCTCATATATGTGGTTCTCCGTTCAAACACAAGATCCATGCCATTGGTGGCGCCGGTGGGGGGTGAGGGCTGCTTGCTCAAGGATGCCTTCAGAGTGAGGACATAATGAACCCATAACCTTTGGGCTGGGGGTTCAGTACCCTTACTACTGGGTGGTAACGGTGTTGATAACCCCACACCCCGGTCATCTGGTTGAAACCCTATCAACGGCAGGGGGGCCCCCTGCCGTTGATAGGGTTCCAACCAGGGCTCGAGTTGCGTCGAATTGCAATTCCAAATTAAATCGATCATGTTTTATTGATGAAGGGATCCCTGCAGTGTTCAGAGCCTCCGATCTCTGTCTCTCTCATTGAAATATGCAAAAACAGTTTTTCCCTCGTGATGGTGTCATGTCACGTATGTCATGACATCAACATGTCGCGTACCCCATGACGGCATTGTGTCAGGTATGTCATGACATCGTCATGACAGTAGCTCATGACGTCGTCATGTAAAGTCATGACACTATCATGTCATGTAAGTCATGTTGTCGTCATGTAACGTATCTCATGGGAATGTCATGTGACATATATCATGACATCATCATGTCACCATCCTGTCACATATCTCATGACGACATCATGTCATGTATCTCATGAAATCATTGTGTCACGTATGTAATGACATCACCGTGTCACGTATGTCATGACATCGTCATGTCACGTAAGCTATGATGTCATCATGTCACGTATCTCATGAAATCATCATGTCACGTAAGTCATGAAATCCTCATGCCGTGTGTCTCATGAAATCATCATGTCAAGTAAGTCATGAAATCATCAGGTCACGTAGGACAAGTGATCATGTCAGGTATGTCATAAAATCCTTGTGCTACGTCTAAAGTTACATCATGTCAAATGTCATGACATCCTCATGTCAGAAATATCACGACATACATTAGGCCTATTGCCTTCCAGTAAACCCAAATCCTTGTTCTAATGGGAGACGGGACCCTCAATGTGTGCGTGCCCGCGGACGCGTACGACCACCCGGTACATACATAGTGCTGGGCGATGTGGGCGCGCTCCCGGGGGTCGTCCAGCGGCGTGGTGGACATCTCGGCGATGGAGACGTGCAGCGAGGCGGTCAGGGTGACCAGGAGCACCAGCGACCCGGGGACGTTCTCCAGGGACAGCTCCAGGCGGTGGGTGCGCTCCGGGGCCAGCGTGGACAGATCCAGCTGGCACCTGGAGAGAGGGAGGCGCCCACACACACACACACACACACACACACACGCTTTGTGTTTGAGTGTGTGTATGTGTGTGTGTGTGTGTTTGCTGAGAGTGACTTCTGATTGAAGTGTTTCAAAGTATTTCACTTTCTCTCTTCATTTTTCTCTAGCTTCCTCACTATCTTCCTCACACACACACACGCACGCACGCACGCACGCACGCACGCACGCACGCACGCACGCACGCACGCACGCACGCACGCACAGCACACACACACACACACACACACACACACACACACACACACACACACACACACACACACACACACACACACACACACACACACACACACACAGTCTCTTCCTCTCTCTGAACTCGGTTTTGAGGAATTTGTGTGATTTAGTGGGAGCGCCAAATCGTTTTTTAGAATGAGACGGTCACAATAATTTGGTTTAAATAGGGTAAATATTGTTTTTCATGGAAATTGTAATACATGATGACACAATCGAATACAATGAAGACTGCACAACGAGGCAAAAAACTGAAACCCAAATCTTATTTGAGGCAAAATAAATATCCGACCTGTCCACCAGCATAACATGCAACCCAAAGCTGTTTTGGAAGTTTTCTGCACTGTTCAGCATGGTCTTTTTCATTTCAAAAGTCAATGTCATCGAAAGTGAGAATGGATGGGTGGTGGCTACACGGTCTGTGCAGGAAATTCGGCAGTGATGACAGTTGTGAGAAGGTGAGTAGACGGCCGTTCTGTATATGATTCGATGTGATAACGGAGATATAGCTCAATAGCAATGTTCTGGCGCCCACTGGTGGCTGTGACACAAAACTACATCTATAGTGTTATATTCGTCTTTTTTTTGCTGTGCGAATCAGCGAAACTCAACAGCGAATCTATCAGTG
>OLKM01000045.1:262500-275000 GCA_900291075.1 Melanogrammus aeglefinus
GATAATTATTTTATAATCAAGTTACCACGGAGAACGATAGGAATACTCCCTTCCCTACTTTCACCATCCTATTGTTTTCCTGTGGCTACAGGATACAGAATGGAAAGACATTCAAAGTCCTGTAAACGAAACCCTTCAGACACATAATGGAGCCTCCATTATGGAAAGTGTCCATGGGGGTTTGTTGGTGAGCAATAAGTACTTCATTGAGTTAAGTACCTGAAGTCACATTCCTAATGGGAAACAGTTGAGGATACTAACAAGGAAAGCTTTCCAATAATATTGATTGTATATTGTAGGCTATGTCTGCGCAACACGGATACCAATGATACTTATGTTTACCATAATGCTACATAAAAAATTAGATGTCAATTGAATAGATACAGGAACAGGGTCACAGTGTCTAAGGGATTGCTAACCCATGCTATTGCTAACGCTAACGCTAATACTAACGACAACTCACTCTGTTCAAATACAGCTTCCATCGATAGCTTGGAAGATCCATGGGCTGCTTTAAAGGTTTAGGCATCATCATGTCACAACCTCTAAACAATCTTATGATCAACCTACACAACACTTCACCCTGTTACGCTGTGGGGAGTCATTTGTTTAGTCAGGTCTGTAAACAAGTTAGTAATGTGAGGGACGAAAGAGGAGAGTTTTTGTCATTATTGTTATTGATATGCCAAGTTCTACTGTGTTCCCACACAAATAAAGCACTGTAAAGCAATTGTGTTGAGAGAGAGAGGGGGAACAGGTTCCAACAGGGGCCCGATTGCCAGGGGCCAGTAAAAAGTCACGTTGAACAGTAAAAAAGTACAACTCAAATGTGATAAAAAATAATACTTTTTCATTGTAAAATTGCAATCCTCTGGAGCTTATAAATACAACGTTGTGCCACGGCCAGTATAAATTATCTTGGGGACAGTGTGTTTCAGACCAAGGAAGAAGAAATCAGAAATAGAACGGTGAAGAGAGAGCGAGAGAGAGAGAGAGAGAGAGAGAGAGAGAGAGAGAGAGAGAGAGAGAGAGAGAGAGAGAGAGAAGAGAGAGAGAGAGAGAGAGAGAGAGAGAGAGAGAGAGAGAGGAGAGAGAGAGAGAGAGAGAGAGAGAGAGGGGGGGGGATGGGGGGGTCTTATTACCTTGCAGTCTTTGGGCTCTTCCACAGGACTGTCTTTAGGACCCAGGGTGACGGACAGCTCCAGGGAACCCAGGTCCTGGTCTGGGTAGTGGGAGTCCTTCAGCTCCAGGGTCACCACTACTGTTCTGTCACCACAACACAGACCACAACACAGAAATCAAGATAACAACACCGACATCAAGACAACAACAACAAGACAACAACATCAAGATAACATCAAGATAACAACATCAAGACAACAACATTAAGGCAACAACATCAAGATAACAACATCAAGACAAGAACATCAAGACTACAATATCAAGATAAATAATCTTGGGGTTCCGATATGAGTGATGAAACCTCATGTTGAGGGATGACCCTTGACCCTACGAGCCCGAGAGGAGGAAGACAGAAGGTACCTCTGCTGCTCCAGAGAGTCCAGAGGGAGATACGCAGAGCCCATGAAGTCATCTTGGAGGCCAAAGTCATAGTCAAACACCTGCAACACAATAAAGACACCATAGTCAAACCCCTTCAACACAAACATACATCATAGTCAAACCTCTTTAACACAGAAAAACATCAGTCTAACACTGTTTACACAACAAAACATCCTAGTCCAACCCCTTCAACACAATAAAGACATCATTGTCTAACCCCTTGAACACAAAAAAGTCATAGTCTAACCTCTTTAACACAATAAAACATGATAGTCTAACACCTTCAATACAGCAAAACATCAAAGTCAAACACCTTCAGCACAGAAAAAAAGTCAAAGTTGTTGTGGTGACATAACAACCACAAGAAAACAGAACAAAATGTGTGCATGAACAAAGCATGCAGAGCATGTACACTACACACTTTACACAAAAGGAGAGGAACATTACAGGTATACAGCAGTTTGTTCTAAGCTGTGGCAGACGGTAGGTTGTGAGTTGTGTTGTGTCAGGAGGGTAAACGTTGTGACGTTACCTTGATATACAAAGGCTCGCTCAGACCGTCCAGTATCAGAGTGGTCCTCTCGTCCCACACAGGGTTCAAGTTTTTGTTGATGATTTTGCTCCTGAACACCTCCTTACCGCTCAGCTTGAACTTTACGTAGGGGTCGCTTGTACCTACGGAAGGAACCATGCAGCTTTTAGAAACAACAACAAAAAACAACAAATAGGAAAATAACAATAACAATAACCCCACCCCTTCCTTCAAGCCTCCCTCAAAGGCCACACCCCCAAAAACACACGACTAGTTTGCTAGCTTTAGCAATACGTCTGCCTAGCCTTGCGGAAGACTTCAAGCAAGCACAAATCAGTGCACTGACAGAGTGTGCTCAGGTATCCCGGTAGGTAGACAGACAGGGATGTAGGACAGACAGGTAGGTAGACAGTCAGGCCCGGCGACACAGTTACCAGATCTTCTGTCGAGATGTAAAGAGAATGTGAACAGATATACAAAAGCTTCTGAGATAAATCCCTACCCTAGCTTTCACTTCCTCTAGCCTAGACAAGTAAGATTGTGATTGCATATTAGTGTGCGAGCAGGTAACAACCAACACAGTTGGAGCAAACACTTGGCCAACCAGTGAAATCACCCTTTGTTCTGGGCACCCTCACCTCCTCTGTCCCTCGCTGCCAGGTTGTGTCCTCTCCTCAGCTCAACGTCTAGCGTATGCATCCCCGGGTTGGGAGCCTCTGGGTCGAGGTTAGCTGCTAATGGACCAGACGCACCCATGGCCTGCAGTTAATTAAAAGGGAAGACATAAGCATTAGGGAACACTCACACAGTATACCATATCACATAATTAACACATACAGAAAAGCCCACGTTGGTTGCTATTACGTTCCTTTGTGTTTGTGGGGTTTTGTTTCCCCCTGATTACATTTTCTTCTCTCCCAGTCGTGCTCTTTGAAACTAATAAATATGTCTTTTCTGGAGTTCCCGTTGCCTTGGTTTATGGATTTCATTTTCGCTCTCCAGCCAGCTCCAAAGGAGGTCACTTAACGTGTAAGTGAACCCCCAGCTCCAGCTTGAATTTAAACATTATAGATTAGGATGGTTGGGGGCGTGCTATCCTTTAAATCACGACCTACGTCAACTTGGTGAAAGATATATTTTTGCAAAGGACCACAGACAGGCACGCTCTCTACCTGGTAAGCCACCGTTCCTCCCCAGAAAAACCTTTTTAGGCTTGTGCCGTCATAGTGTATAAGCATCATAACGAGAGATGTTGCATATGGATATGCGCCACACACTGTTGCATTTACTATAAATAGTAAGGCTATGGTGTGTGTGTGTGGATGTATGGATTCCCGTAATGGTTCAGAGAAGCCTAACCCTCTCTCAGACCCTGACATCAACCACTGCCAAGACGGAGCTTTCCACAACCCCACACCGCAGCGTTATAGTAAAAGCGTCTGAGAAGCCTGAATAAGAAGATAAGAGAAAGAAAATAAGAGAGAAGTGTGCAAATATATTTATTTATTTTTGTTTTCTCCATGCATTTCCTGCCTTGCACCGGCATCAATTCAGATTCTTCTCTGAACACCAGCATCACTTTTACAATACAGTATTGGGTCAAGCCACATCTGAATCAGCATAGTAGAAGTCTGCCTTACCTTCCGAATGCCAAACATTTAGCCAAATCTATCACTGAAATAGTCCCAGTCCCGGTACTGTATATGACCCTACTGAAGAGCTGATGAGCGCTGCCTCTCTTTATGGGCTCAAACCACTTCTGGTTCCCAGCTTTGAACACCACTTTCTAGATCAACGGTATTAACCATCCCCCGGGAGACCACTGACAGGAAGTTAGCTAGAGTAGCTTCCCCCCTCACTGAGTAGTGTGCTTTTGCAAGCGGCGAGAAGTTGCAGCTTAGCTCTCTGCAACAGGGGTTTCGCAATATGCAGCAATATCCAAAATCACATTATAGGACCACGCCGCTGTTGTGAACACATCGTTTGGACGCAACGTAAAAATAGCTGAGATATTTCATTGAAGCAATTAGAAAATGGAATACCTTGACAACCCTGTTCCGTACTTTCCCCATAAAATATTATGTTCCTTCTTTGCTCCGTGACAGGAACAGCCAACAGTGCATGCATGGTCTACTTTTAATAAACGGCTTTATCTTTATGTTATCGATTATAAAGCTTGTTAGATCCATTTGTTTTAATGTGCTTTTGTATAAGATATGAAGGTGAGATTGTGTTTACATTCATCCTTTCATATGTTTGAAAGCATCACATCTCAAAGTAGAAATATCACACAATTACTTTACACAACAAGCCAGTGAAAATCCTGGTGCAAAACACACACAATCATAACGAATGATTTAGTGCAGTATCGTTTTTGCGACAAGTAATACGAAAACATTCCAACAATAATTCAGGGTTTACGACCTATGTATTTATAATGGTACGCAATATTCCTCTACCTCAGTGCATCCCCCTGGGTGGCTAACCGACATTAGACATAAAGCATTCAGACAAGAACGGTAGAAAAAAATCAATAGTCGGTCAAAATAGCTACAAGCAATATCAGCCACTCAGCCTCAGTGTCAACAACAACGTGTGGATACTTTCAACTCGCATTTCCCTACAGACGCCCAGACAATCCTCTGCATCTTTGTAATACGAGTGTCCGTATTTATTAAAAGGTGTGGCCTTGAAGGGCACACCTGCTCCACCAGGTGTGTTACAGCAGACTTTGATGTCATATTTCCTCGCTAGTTCCACTTGTCAAAGGACCTCCCAGATGACACAGGGATTAATATAAAACGGATATGAAACAGGATGTTTGTTATAAAGAGGTATTTTCAGAGATTTGTTATAATTACCGGTAGTTATTTTCTTAAAGGAACGTAAGCATATCTGTTGTTTTACAATTTTACAATACTGTCATTGTTTGTTGACTATGAATGAAGTTTTCAAGCTTTGAATGAATCCATAATTTGACTAAACAGGTTCCCTCAACCTGCACTATGCAACGTTTTTCACTGGAGGCATCACTTTTGTTGGAAATGATTGGATTGTTTATTACAGGCCTGCGACATAACAGATTTCATCAATATAAGTCATTTATTTTGGCAAATGGGACAAAAAATGCGAACAACAAGTAAATGTCCTACCCAGCTTTAAAGGGGTAATAAAAATAGAGACATGATGAATCTAAATGAATGAAAATCATTAATCGTCCCAGTGTCTATGCATGCTCGGCTGGCTTAATTGGCAATTTTAAATAAGGCGATTTTAAAAAATAGTATCTTGCGATTTTAAAAATAGCAATAGCGTCTTGAAGCTGCTTAAGGCCCTATTGCAGACTTACAGAGGCGCTAAATCAAGACGCAAAGGTTGAGGCTGAGGCCATCAGTGGATCAGGTCCAATCCAATCAGCCATAGGGATAGCTGGTTTAAGTGTATCTATAGCACGTTATGGTTGTGTTTACACGCACTTTGAGATCTCACCTCCCTATCACTCCTGCTGCCCATTCATTTGTATGCTTTTAAAGGTTTAAAGAGATCAATAGTATCTTTCAATCTGCTGACATTTACTTGGCAACAGTGAGTCAGTTGATTGTCACCGCAGGGATTGTTGCCAGGTCTGACAAATCAGGTCTAAACCCTTAACAACAGCATGGTACACATGGTTGCCCAATAGTTTGTATCAGCCTAATTTTTAAGTTACAAAGAGTTGGATTCAGCATTGAACTACGGACAGAGATAGGGTTGGGATAATGTAAATCAAGTTATCGATGTTTAAGGTTTAATGTTTAAGACACAAACCTGTCGACTCTAGCATTTTAACGTTAATGTCAAACATAGACTAAGGCGCACTCGTTTAACATTAAGATTGCTGTCGGGTTGACATACCTTAAATAATCTTTTTCCCACATTAGCATGGTTGTCGCTGATAAAGTAAGCTAAGCTAAACTAAAATAGTCTAAGTAGGCTAAGTATGCCTTATGCACAGGCTCAAAGTGATGGTTATTTAGGGTAGTAAGAAGATGCTTCATCAGTACACGATTCAAACTCAAGGGAACATTAGACCATGGATTTGTTAAATATCACACCTAAAAGTACAGAGGTAATAGAGAGGTAACACAGATGCAAAGTAGAAGTTAGCCAGTATCTATTTCCATCTGGAAAATTATGCAAATATTTGTATACCTCTACAATCAGTTGTGACAACAACCTATCAGGCAGATGTACACACACTCCAGCACACAGTAGCAACAACACAGTAACTCCAGCGTAATCTAATGCAAATATTTCTGGCTCTAGAACAAAAAGGTTAGCTACAGAAAGCCTGGAGACCAGATCTCCAAAAAAAGACAGAAAAGAGAGAGAGAGAGAGAGAGAGAGAGAGAGAGAGAGAGAGAGAGAGAGAGAGAGAGAGAGAGAGAGAGAGAGAGAGAGAGAGAGAGAGAGAAGAGGAAGAGGAGAGAGGAGAGAGAGAGAGAGAGAGAGAGAGAGAGAGAGAGAGAGAGAGAGAGAGAGAGAGAGAGAGAGAGAGAGAGAGAGAACTCACACATAGCCGACGACCACACATGGAGACCAGGAAGAAGAACTCTGAATAATCCCTGAAATGTTTGCAGAGACCCAACGACTACAGTCAGGTGTTACAGCCACGACACGCCACGGCAAACTATATATACACAAGAGGACTTAGGAGTACAACCCTAGGAAGGAGGAGAGAAGAGTTCAGGAGAGGATAGTAGAGTTTGGGGAGAGAGGATGGCTGGTAAAGGGGGGTTGGGGCATGGTTATTACTGGGACTGGGTAATGAGAAGCTGTTGAAAGAGAGGTGAATAGAAGACAGAAACCTCACCATGTATCCATCAACCCCATCAGCCTTGTGTTTGGCTCCTTTTTATCCGCTGTTTTTATCAGTCCTGCCTGGACCCAATGATAAGCCCTCCCCAATTCAGACATAACTCCATCACAGCCTCATCTGATAGTCTCCCTCCTACCACTGCTCAGGGTAGAGGGAGAGAGACAGGAAAGAGAGAGAGATAGGTTCAATAGGGAGACAGGTGAGGACAGAGGCATGTGGGAAGTGACAGGTGGGAAGAGGTTAGATGAAGATTCAAGTTAGGACAGACAGGTAAAGACTGTGATGTGTTACGAGAGACAAGTAAGAAGTTAGACAGGTGAGGAGAGAGACGGGTGAAGGGAGAGACGGGATAGAGAGGTACAGAGAGATACGGGAAAGAGAGTATGGTAAAGAAAGACAGGCGAAGAGAGAGACAGGAAAGGAGAGACTGATACAAGAAAGAGACAGGAAAAGAGAGACAGGTAAAGAAAGACAGGCGACGAGAGAGAAAGTTAAGGAGAGACTGGTACAAGAAAGAGACAGGAAAAGAGAGACAGGTAAAGAAAGACAGGCGAAGAGAGAGAAAGTGAAGGAGAGACTGGTACAAGAAAGAGACAGGTAAAGAGAGACAGGTAAAGAGAGAGGTAGGTGAGAGACAAGCATGAAGGCCAGGGGTGGGAGGGTGCTTTCCTATTAACACGGCTGTGCAGATGCTGGAGCCAATAGGAACACTCACGAGGATATCGACGGAACAAACCACGCACAAATCATCAGCTCGTGATGATTTGTCCCGTATTGACTGTAACAAAAGACGGATGACTAAATCTATTCTGATCACTACCACATTTAGGATTTGCAATAGCCAACCGGTTTTGACCAGATATAAATCACACGCACACAGACAGCCAGGCCGACAGACAGAGAGACAGACTGACTGACTGACTGACTGACTGACTGACTGACTGACAAAACAAACAAACAAACAAACAAACAAACAAACAAACAAACAAACACACACACACAGGTTTTCAAGGCTGTTTGACGTTATTTTTCAATCTTGAAGGAGTTATATAGTTGGATAATGGCAGTAAAGTGCTCAGGGTCGACATTTAAAGGGGTTTTAAGGGGCCTCCTTTAAGTTAATCATCAGCGGGTTGCATCGTAAGATAAGGACGTTCTCATGTAGCTCGCGTGTTCAGAGGCTCAAACCTCATGCTAACGGCTTGTTAACATGACACCAGGTGGTAAAACATGGCTCTTTTTGAGAGAGCTACTTAGAGGGGAAGGTAGCTGTTGTTTGGCTGTGATTGGTGTTCAGTATCAGGGAGGACGTGTGGGATTCTTGTTTACTACACGAATGGGGGAACAGCTCTGGTTACCAGACAACAGCTTTGCCTTCTCATTCATGGTCCATATTAAAATACCTCGTAAAACACACACAGACACACAAACACAAACACACATGCAATCACACACACACACACACACACGCATGCACGCACACACACACACTCAAACACACAAAACACACACATACACACACAAACAGGCAGTCTACTGCCCATTGTATCCTGGCATCGCATCCACCTGTTTTCCAGAGGATCCCGTGGAACACTGTACATTCACCCAGACATGCCTTCACTTGTTTATGACACAACACTGTGGCTCCAGGGGCAGAAAAGCAGACCTAAATGGGGGGGGGAAACGTAATATAAAGCGCCCTTCGCTCCTCCCCCCTCAGCAGGCAGGAGTGGAGGTGAATAGCGGTGGCAACATGACACCGTGCAGGTTCAACACCAACGATGTCCCTGCTGTGCCTAAAAGCCTCTGTCACTACTCCCAGAACAGCAGCAGTGGGCCGCCCTGCTTGTCGCTCATCTGCATACCCAAAACGAGTCAGTCGAGCGTTGGAAAAAAGTGGCTTTCTACACTGGTGGGTTTTACCGCACGATTTTGCATGACAATCTTTTGCTCATTTTTAATAGAGATCTATAATGTCCAGTGACAGAGGCATACTCGAGGTGAGGTTGCATCACGGAGAGCAGTTGCAACAGCCTTTTTTTTTTTTGGTGAACCACCAATACGGATTAGCTCTATCTGTTAAGTGTGCTGATCGTTCATATCGATAGCGGCCTGCGCTGCAAGACAACGTTTTCTTGCACCGCGATAGTTGTGCAAGACTGTGCAGTTGTATCGCAACCGTTATGTTTTGGATGCTAACTTTTTTTTTTACAAAAAGTGAGTGACCTTTAGTTATCAAACAGGGGAAACAACCTCAGAAACGAACAAGGATGTATAAAAGAATACGCACCCATTTTTATCAGAATCAGAAAGAGGTTTAAGCTTCTCAGACGCTTATGTATAACGCCACAGAGAGTGTAAAGATGTGTTGAGCTTTGTGTGGCCAGTGAGGGATTTTGATGCCAACGTCCGAGAGAGGTTAGTCAAATCCTGGATAGTTAAACCCCAAAGTACGTGGCGCATCTCAACATCATCATCATCATTCCTCTTCGTGGGACATAAGGCTTCAATGTGCCCTCTACATTGCATTGGGTCCCTGGCATCATGCTGGGCTCCTCCCCAGACCAGGTTCATCCGTTCCAGCTCTTTGTGTCACAGTCCTGCCCAGGTGGTTTTTGGCCTTCTCTCGGGTTTTTTTTCGCCTGGTGGTGTCCATCTTAAGGGGACTTTTGTGATGGGGTGCATTTCATACACATGACATGGCTTATTATAACGCCACTACACAGCAAGGACAGTACGCGAAAAGTATCACAAATGGGTCGTAGCCATGGGGAGAACCCAACCCCCTCATTCCTAGAACTCTCAGCAGAAAACAACATCATTGTCCGTCCTGGGCTACCGGAAATGAGCTGGGCTTTACCCCACCGTCACGATCAGGCTGAGGCGTGTTGGGTCTGGCGCGTACCCATGGGTGGAAAAGTGGCATAAAGTAACGACCACATAACGATTCTTATTTTCATGGGATTATACACCAATCAAAACATAGCCTACTAATTAATATTATCTTCCATTAATGCCAAGTTTGTTCCACTATTTACCTTGTACATAGTGGAAGGTACATAGTGGAAGTATCTAGAAAGAAGGAAGTGGTATATTGTACCACCTCCTTCCTTCTACATACTGCACCTTTAAATGGATTAACAGGCTCATGTTAGCTTACCAAATCAATCAACTTCAGTTTCAATGAATAATGCACGTTTGAAAGATATGGTTGGTGTAGCATAAATTGTTATAAATTGACTGAAAAATGAACTTGAAAATAAAGACCACCGTTCCAATAGCTCCGATACCTGTCCCTTATCTCCACCTCTCCCCCTCTGTGCTTCTCCCTCAGTGTGAGTCACGTTCAGGAATGGGTGGAGGTTATAAAACGCTGGTGTAGACTTCCAAGGAATCGGCGGTGTGTTTGAGTACCACTTTGGATCAACAGATACGCGTGTCGAAATGTTACTCTTGGAAGGCAGAGGCTCATGTGTGTACTCGAGCAACAAATGCAGAAAATTGGTTCCACTATCCAGGATGCTGCTAATGATTATGTATTTTTTCAAACTATTCTCAACAAATATTTGTTCATTCGCAGTGAAATACTCGAGCATCCTGAAGATGACGAAGTACATGCCGAGACGCTGTCGAAACCAAGGCAGCGAGAGAGTGTGCGACCCTGTATCTTATTTTTCTGCTTGTCAGCACTTCGCGTGGCTGCACGCCTGTTGGATGCGTGCGCGCCCTGCTTATCCTCTTAATAGTTGGAAATTCACACCGAAAAACAGAACGAAAGAGTAAATATCATCCATGGCTGCTCACACCGCGCGCGTGCACAGAAAATGCGGTCAATTCGCTTTTGAGGCTCGTAATCTTGTCTCTTTCTCGCTCACTCACCCGCGCCTTCCGCGTTGACAGCGCTTCACCTCCGCTGCTGACCGACGCCTCGATCAGCCTCTCCAGACACGCCGAGCCCAGAGAGGAGCTCTTGTGATGGGAAGGCTCGCACGGCCGAACCCTGCCGGGCTTCCATGGGCTATGGGAGCTGCTGCTTCCCCAGGATTCTTTCGCAGCCGCCTGCAACCTTTCCTCGGTAGCGCGGAGTTGGCCGGAATTGAGCTGGATTTTGCCGCAGAGCCGCGGGTCTCTCGCGTCCCCGTCCGCAGGGGAGAACACGAGGTCCGGCTGGGAGCAGGACATGCCTCTGTCCAGATCATAGTGGTCCCCACTTTTCTTCTTTCTGAATGCCCACATAGCTGGTTCCCTCTTGGAGCCGGGGTCCTTGATGCCAACTTTAGGGCTGAGAAGGGGCTTGGCTTTCGCCTGGAACTGTTTCCATATTGTGTTTTGGTGGGACAACCTCTCGTTTGCGTGTTTCTCCTCCTCTGCTCTCTCCATGTCGCTCCGCGCGTCGTGCAGCAGCCGGGTCTGAGCGAGCGAGTCCACGCTGCCACACGCGCGGGGGGAGGAATATCGGATTCAGAATAGGTTTTATTATCCCACGGTTCAGTTACATGACTGTTTTGCACCCGGAAAACAAACATTCGTCTCACAAGCAACGTTGAAGACGCGCACACGCACAGACGCACGCCCACACACACCCACACCACAAGCACGCACGCACACGCGGGCACACGCAAACATACACAGCCCCTAGGATACTGTAGGAGATGAACCGTGGGAGTAAAAAAAGATAGACTGGAGAGGACGAAAATGCATGTTGATCTCTTCTTAAAGCTTGTTGTTATGTCTCGTCGTGTCTCCCATTCAAATAACAGGCACTCACTGACGAATAACATGTCACTGGACCGAGGGCCAACGGAGCGATGATGCTTTTATTTGTATTCCCTTTTAATTACTACACGTATTTATTATATCAAACGTACTGGTTAATACAATGTAGGATAATAAAAAATGTTCTCATAAGCACGCACCCCCCCCCCCCCATCCCCCCCCCCGCCACACACACACATACACACACACACACAACAGTCAATGGGATGTGATTGATCATTCATTAATAAATAAGTCAGTTAGAAAATGTATGCGCTTGAAGTTAGTCAAACGAGTTCCTCAGCATGCTCTTAACGTATCTAAAATTTCAAACATAACATTCATTAAATAGGTGGGGTTATATGGCAATAGTGCATCAGTGACACAAATAAAACAGTCATAGCCAGTCACACAAAACCACCTTACAGGCAGTGAACTATCTCTAAGGTGCAAACTATTTCTACTTGAATATGGCTAAATCAATAAAGCAACTTTTAGTTTTAGGGTTAGACTTGACTAAAGTTTACCTTTGAGTTAAAACACCACCAAAGCCATTACCCGGTTCACAAGGCATTCCTTGCACTTTTCATCAATGTCTTTACATTACATGTTTATTACGTGTTCACTTTTCTACAATCTCTGTGTTTGTGTGTCTCTCTTCTTCTCGGTGGCTCTGTTCAGTGTGTACGCAGACGCCTCTCTTCAACATGGCAGACAAAGCTGTCCTTCTCACAGGTCCTGCTCATGCATCTGCTGCTGCATCTTCTGAAGCATTTGTTGCATTCTCCTCAA
>OLKM01000045.1:277500-348087 GCA_900291075.1 Melanogrammus aeglefinus
CGTACTTGTCTATCTCCTCCCTCAGCTGGATGAGCAGCAAAAGATGGAAGTAATTTTTTTGTGTTTAATATGAGAATTTAATGATTTTAATTCTCGACCGCAAAAAACATTTATATCTGATTGACGTTAGCATTAGTGCTGCACTCATCCATCAGACAGAGTGAGTCTTTATGCAATTATACCAGCCTAGTTCCTTTATTTATTACCTTCTTACACTGATAATCATACCCAGACATTTTTTGCCTCAAATGCTTGCCACTTCCCATCTCTCAAGAAAATCCCAAGAAACACTCACCACTACACTCACTCAAAAGAGGACATTGGAAGCGACGTGGAAATGTCTGCGTCGCCACTTTAACTTATTGTACTTGTATAACAGATGTGGTACGGGTGGCACTTGGGACGGCCATGAAAAGGTTTTTCGGGGGGGGCCCGGCCACCCCAGCCTCCCTCCTCTCCGCCATGGGTACACCCCTGTCCTACCCGCTCCTTGAGCTTCTTGATTTCCCCGGGCGTCAGGCAGTCGGCCTTGGAGATGAGAGGAACCACGTTCACCTTCTCCTGCAGGGCCTTCATGAACTCAATGTCCACCGGACGGAGCCTACAGGGTCAGACGTTCACTTTAGCACCTTAGCTCCTTCTATCGTCTCCAAGCGGCCAAGTGCTAGCCTACTACGGGCTGTTTAGTAATTTATCAGAAGCTTTTATCCAAAGAGATTTAAGAATTAATTTCAATAATGAGCAGATACTGCAGGCATCTTGCTCAATAGTGCTTACAGGTTAGGCTGCAGGCATATTAAGATTGAATTACCCATTCATAGAAATAAAACTGTATTTACTATTTGATAATAAGTCATTTAGCTTCAGCAGACACTTTTATCCAAGGTAACCTACAGTGAGTCCAGAGACATGTCATTAAAGGGGAAGGTAGTAATCTTGCTCAAGTGTGTTGACTACAGCTAGACTGCGGACATCGGGGTTTGAACTCAGAACTTTTGGGGTGACCACCAGACTATCGTGGCTGTGAGGGTCTCTTACCCGTGACCAAAGGGTGGGATGAAATAGAGGCAGCAGTGGACCCGGTTGTCCTGGATGTTCTTCCGGTTGAGTCCACTCTCGTCTCTGAAGTACTGCTCAAACTGGTGGTCGATGTAGCCCTTGATTGTCCTCCAGCTAGCAGGGGCGGGGAGAACACAATGTTATAATTGTTTAATGGCCCAATGTTGCAAATGTAAAAAACGTAAAAACGTACAATGTTACAAAATAACAACGTAAAATGTTACAATGGTTTAATCGTACAATGTTACAATTGATAAAAACGTAAAATGCTACAATTATTTGTGTGTACAATTGTTTGTACAATGTGACTAATATTTTTTCGCCGTAATCATATTAAACCAGATAATATACAGATTTAATCTAATATTTCACCCACCCACACACAATGACACACAATGACACACAATGACACACACACACACACACACACACACACACACACACACACACACACACACACACACACACACACACACACACACACACACACACACACACACACACACACACACACACACACACACACACACACACACACACACACACACACACACACACACACGCACACACCACTCAGTGTTGTTGACTGCGTCTCCAAAGCCGGGCGTGTCGACGATGGTGAGCTTCAGCTTGACGCCCTTCTCCTCGATGTCCACCGTGTGCTTGGTGATCTCCACCGTCTGGCTGATGCGCTCTGCAAGACATGATCCATAAAGCGCAGGTATGGATCACTTATCGGTGCTCTGTCGGGTCCTCTCCTTCTGAGAGCAGAACTGAGTAGGCCACAGCGAGGCCACTGAGACATTTCCAACTAGGATTCATTTTTATAATTGATCCAATTCTGGAACATCCGGAAAACTATTCCCGCTATTGCAAATCAAATCTAGGAGGATCAATTGGCATTAATAGCATGGCCCGATGTCCTGTTTAACTTGGAAATGCATCATGTTAAATAAGCAATAATAATTATCCATATTTAAAGGGTAAAGCCATTACAATCTTTACAAGAAATGAAAAAGAAAATATTGCATCATACATTTCACCAGATGTTTCAGCCCAAAACCTGCAAGAATCTTGGGGTCACATACAATCCATCAAATAAGCCAACATTATAGAAACAAGAGGAAGATCATTTCCATACATCTTGGTTGTCACTGCAACAGCCAATTGTGATGTCACCAGTGGCTTGTTCTGACCCATTTAATGTTCTTTAAACGGTCCTTTCCATGACTAATGGCTAAGTTGGTGTATTAATCAATGGTTTATATACACATGATGTATATGTGTGTTATTAGTCTGAGTCACCTTCTGCGTTCAGCAGCTTCCTGTCCTTGTGGAGGTCAGTGAGGAACAGACTGTTGACCAGCGTGGATTTACCCAGACCAGACTCCCCTGTGGCACACACACACACACACACACACACACACACACACACACACACACACACACACACACACACACACACACACACACACACACACACACACACACACACACACACACACACACACACACACACACACACACACACACACACACACACACACACACACATATCGTTATGTTTCTATACATCTCTACACAACGATGCACGCAATACACAATATGTGGTTGAAGACTGATATTCCCAGTAATGAGTAATGAGTCTGGTCAACATGGGGTCTCTCTCACCGGCCACCAGGAGGGTGAAATCAAAGCCTTTCTTCACCGACTTCCGGTGCACTTGGTTGGGCAAGGTTGCAAATCCAACATACTCCTTTTCCTGGAAACTCACACACACACACACACACACACACACACACACACACACACACACACACACACACACACACACACACACACACACACACACACACACACACACACACACACACACACACACACACACACACACACACACACACACACACACACACACACACACACACACAACACACAACACACACACACACACACACACACACACACACACACACACACACGTACACAAACACACACACACACACACACACACACACACACACACACACACACACACACACACACACACACACACACACACACACACACACACACACACATTACAATTACTGTAACTGCAGGGCAATCACCAATGTACTCCTCAGCAACCAATCAGCATCCATCCTCCACTGAACACTTATTTTTACCCTTCCAGTACTCTGTGTACAGAGACACACACACACACACACACACACACACACACACACACACACACACACACACACACACACACACACACACACGCACACGCAGCGCGCGCAAGCACACACGCACGCACGCACGCGTGCGCCTGCAGTCATTTCAGTAGGCCATCGGATGTGTCCCTCTTCTTCTCATGCGTTATTGAAGCTGTGAGTCGTGATGGGGTTGCTAGGGAGGTGGTGGAGGAGAAGGAGGAGGAGGTGGAGGAGAAGAAGAAGGAGGAGATTGAGGAGGAGGAGGAGGAGGAGGGGTGCGGGAGAAGGTGGAGGAGAAGGAGGTGGTAGGATGAGAAGGAGGAGAGGGAGGATGGGGTTGAGAAAGATGAGGGGGAGGAACAGGAGGAAGAGGAGGCTCCAGGGCCCGAAGTGGGTCATGTATTCATGAAGAACGGGGGACAACACCCACGGACCCCGGGGGTAGAGGGGGGTAGAGGGGGGGGGACGGGGGCACTATCACTACGACGATCACTATGAAACTCAGTGAGGTGAGGATGAGAGGAAGGAAGTGTGCGAAGTGGTGTTCAGAGATTTAAACAAACGCTGAAAGAAGTATGTGATACAACCGACAATAACGGTCGTCCGCCCCTGCGGCGCTTCACGCCAATAAGGAAATGTAAGTCAGGACATCCGTTTATTTGCCGATGGTGACACACTTACAATAAGCTGGGGCCTGTGTGTGGTGGTATGTATGTGTGGGAGGCAGGAAGAAAGCAGCAGAATCTATAATATATATATGATATATACTACACAGAACTAGCCTTCCTCCCACATCATGTCCTAAAACCACCTAGATTCCTGAAAGCATAAGAGCTACTTTAAAACCTGCAGGCCCTAGCCAATGGAACCTGACACTGGCTGCACCATTCAGACAGACAGGCAGGCAGACAGGGGAAAGTTGGCCCATGGTTGGTCTACTTGACTGCCTGCTCCCTCCCTCTGCTGGACAGACAGACAGACTGCACTGCATCAAAGTGAAAGCATCACTGTTTGCAGCGTGCTCACTGCCACCTGGCATCCTTAATGTGAGAAAACGTTTGAGTCATTTAAGTTCTTGATATGGGGGTGTATGGTAGGGGTAGGGGGGAGGGTATCATCTGGTTGCTATGGCGATGATGAGTAAGGAGATGGTGATGATGAAGCAGAATTAGAATAGACTTTTGGATTTGTTTGCGTTTGGTTGTTTACTGATAAGCAGTATGACCTGAAATAATTGATGACACAATAGAATGATTGACCTTGGCCACAGTAGTTAAATCGTATAATTAGGTCAAGCCAATTGTTTTGGTTCATTACTACAGCCGGACTAGAAACGGAAACTGGCATTCCCTTGAATGTCAATATGTACAGCACACAGCAGAGAGGATGCGCCGGTATCTTGGTGTGATATCTGCATCCACAAAGACACCGCCGGTGAAACGAAACCAAAACAGGAGAAGCACATGTGACCATGCACTTTAATAGCGTCTGCAGCCTACGGCAAATCATAAGTCATTGACTATACGCATGCAGCTGCAGTAAAGCCTTGCACGAATTCTGAGTCTTTAATTGTGGGCTATCTATTTCTAGAGCGGGCCTATACACACCCAAGATAATTGTATCTTATTTGTTTCTTTGCAGCTGCCCGATAGTGTACTATGCTGTTGTCTTACCTCTACATCATCTGTACGAGGACAGTCACACGCCAGACGGTGTTCGTTTCAATTGTTGGTCGGCGACCGCGACGTTACCACCCATCGTCCAGATGTTCCCGAGGAGAGGAGAAAATACCATTGTCTTGCGATACATAGAATCAACTGTGGTTCAACGCTCGTGTAATATCCATTCGCAAATAGTTATGGTTACGCTTACCTGAGCGGAGCACCCGGCTCCTGTATCTCGTGTTCGCAGTCATCTTCAAATCAAAAAACCGCTGCTTATTCCGGACGACCCAACTAGGTTATTGTGGGGACGAGTCCATAGCAATGCGGTTGGGTGTCTTTAAATGAGGTCATTCAATTTCTCCGTATTCACAAAAAAAACCACTCTGTAAAGAAAAATATTTTTGGCATTAGTATTATCTATTTTATTTATTGTAGCCTAGATGATCTATAACAGAGAGACTGAGAAGAGACGGTGATTTAAACAAAGGTGAGGTGTGGGGCTGTAGTTTCTGGTATCGTCCAAGAGGGGGGCAGTGTCGCCTTGTTCATAAACCACAAACAATGTATCCAGCTGGCTGCACGCTTTGTAGGCTAGGGACTTTAATTGTACACACCCAGTCATGTGTCAACCACAGAGGCTGAAAGAAAATGCATCATTGTGATGAAGGCTGGTTGTGTATTGCTGTACATTAGGTGGCCATTATCAAATTGACTGTTGAATTGTAGGCAAAAACGTTAGGCTTGTTTGTATGCATGTGACCAGTCTAGTAGGCCTACATGCGTTCGATAAGGTCTTTATTGCAATGCTGTGAGAATCAACGACAACGACACTGCGTGTTAACATGCCACAGTCGCTCTTACTTCAAGTTTGGACCCTGAGTGCCACCTAGTGGCTAATTTCGTAACGTCTATTTTAACATAAGCTGCACATAGGCTAACTGTAAACTACAATGCCTGGCTGAGAATTTACAAACGAACCGTAGCTACTAGTTATGCATCCTTCAATGTGGAAAAAAACGAACAAAAAAGATAGAAGCACAAACAAAACACAAAATTCTAGTTTCATACACTTCAAGTAGGCTAAGCAGACATTATTTTCACTACGGTTGAAAGCTACTTTAATTTGGTACTGCCTGCTTTTTTTATATTAAGAACAGTGAGATGAAACGTATAAATTACAGGTAG
This sequence comes from Melanogrammus aeglefinus, assembly GCA_900291075.1. Taxonomy (NCBI): domain Eukaryota; kingdom Metazoa; phylum Chordata; class Actinopteri; order Gadiformes; family Gadidae; genus Melanogrammus; species Melanogrammus aeglefinus. The sequence continues at coordinate 283,607 of OLKM01000045.1, forward strand.
GGCGTTTGGGGAATTGCGCCGAAAGGGGATGGAATGCATTTTTTTTGTTTATTGGTTATTTAAATACGGAATCATTATTTTTGTTTGAAATGCAAAACGTTTGGTGCTCGATAATTACCCTCAGACAATTTTGAACTCTTTATTTTTTGTGGAATACTCACCTTTTGATCTCTATTTTGAAATAATAAATTGGAAAAACAAATTGGTCTGTTAGAACCTTAAAAGCAAATTTTTGCTTTCAGAATAATATTTTTGTTTTCCACTCTGGCCTACATAAAGACGCAAATCGACCTCCAATGATATTCTCCAGGGACAATTTATAACATTCAAACATTCAACCAAATGTAAAAAAAAATGTTTTAATATTTTTTATCGATATCTCACGCGTCGGTACCTTCTATAAAAAGCCCCACGCACCGGTTTGACGCCATGCGGTCACGTGTCAACAGATGGCGCTATTTACCAACGCACGAGACGTCTGCTGGCAAGACTACGCTAACAGGTAGCCGTCATAATTTGCATTTGTAGTATTTTCTTCCTTAAAAGTAGCAGAACAAAAGCATACGTTAAACTTAATATAAAAAGAGAACTGTTTTCAAACAGTCCAAGAAGTCCATTATAATATAAATTCGCCTATACCAAACGTTCTATCAAAGGACATTTACAGTGAACTGGCTAACTGTAGCAATTATGGCGCTCCGTCTCAGATGCCACATGATTTGGATGTCAGAGCTAATTTCACAGCAACCTTCATCAACATTAATGGCGTGGTCGTGTTGATTATAGTTGCTTCATTTTGATTGATTGGCAAACGGACCATCGCATTCAAATGAGTAGGAAGTCTGTGGATGTGGTTCTTGGTTTTAAAGTTTCATCGAAGTTTAGGTGTCAATGAAGTATGGTTACTTTTATACATTTTGAAGTGGTAAGGTGTTATGCGAGTGATTGTTCCGTTTACGTAAAAGTTTTGTGTGGTTAAGATCACGGCAGACTGCAGGCTGAGGACAGCAACACTTCATGAGTAATCCCTAACTAGACATTAACATTAAAGCATTATACCAAGTTCTGTCCCTCACACACACACACACACACACACACACACACACACACACACACACACACACACACACACACACACACACACACACACACACACACACACACACACACACACACACACACACACACACACACATACATACACACACACACACACATGCTTTCGGGCACATTATGAATAAGTTATAGGCTAGTTACTTGGAATAGGCTGCAGCAAGCCCCCACTTCCTGTAAAGTGCCTTTGGGACATTGCAATACCAAGATGGTTAGATCTCTAGTAAATAAACACAATATCATTTCTGCTAGTCCAATCTCTCCTCAGCACAGGTGATGTATGTTAATAACACGCAGGGTTCTAGCTCCACAGATGGCTGGCCTATGACAGCAGTGGAGCAGCAAAACTGTGCGCTCAAACCTTTTCTCGCCTCATGTTTCTGAAGGACTAATTCAATCAGGGCAATGACACAGAAATCCCCCCGCTCCATTGCAGACTTTTCATAATACGGCGGAGGTTATTTACTTCATTAATTTGGTGAGAAGCTGGGGTAGCTTCAGGGATGCTGTTAGGTGTGATTAGTGTGTCTATCATGAGTCTGGAGAGGCAGTGCATCCCATCTGCTTGAACCTAGAGCCAAATGAGGTTGAGACGGTACAGGTGAGATTTTTTAATTACAATCCATAGGAGCAGGTTTCATTTGGAAGAGGTGTTTTCTTTTCAGAAGTTGATTTTGTGTCTGTGGGTAATAGTGACGTTGGAGTTTTTATTTTCCATTGTACAAGTCGTCTGACTAGAGAATCAGTGATGACTCGATGTGCTGAATGTTGTACAAAGGAATCAAGTTTTGTAAGACTGCAAAAGGGAAGAGCGTCTTTCCAGAGCACATGGTGATGCTCACTGTGTTCGGCGTCTGTGTGAAACAATATCATTGTCACCGCACTAAACTGGCAAACTATGCTGATTTCGTCTCATTCTCCAAGAAATCAAGTTGATGCCAATCAAGAACATTTCAACATTTCCTGAAGTAAACCATGTTGAAAATAAAAAGTATCAACCTACCTAATATAACAGCATTAGTTTGACTGCTTAAAGTCTGACAAGTTTGATGCCGTCCTCAAGTATGAATACACTTTGAAGGAATTTTGTTCGAAACAGAGCCTCCAGAGCTCATTCCTATCCCCCCGAAGTGATCTGTTTTGAAGGCTAAGTTACTTAATGGACACGTCTGTGCGGAACGGAACAATCACATGTCCTCCCCCCCAGTTTTCCCGTTCCCTCTGCTACTCCTACAGAGTCCGTCATCTTGTCTTATTATGCGCTAGTGTCCTCATCATCCTCCTCGTTGTCAGAGACACAGATCACGGCGTGCATGGCACTGTAAGGGTTCTCAATGCGCTGCTCCGGGGCACCCTTCCCGGTGGGTTTGCTCCCGGATGCCGCCTCTTCCAAAGGCAGGAGCAAGCTCAGTTTTCTGGGACCGGCTCTGCGATATTCTGTCTGAGAGTCATCCGTTGCTGGCCTCCCCTCAGCCTGCCACGGCACTGGGGGAGGGTCTTCTTCCTCTTGATCCTTCCTCAACGTCTTGCTGGCATGCTTCAACGGGACCTTGGTCGTAGCCGCTGATGAAGACGTTGACAACGATGGGGCCGTGCAGCCTTTGGACTTAGTTTGGAACAACCCTGACTTGGAAGGAGGGGTCTCTGGGCTGTCTTCTTGGTCCTCGGGGAGGTGCACCATCGGAAGGGGCAGTAGTGAGGTCTTCCTGGTGTAGACCCCCGCCCTGCCGCGGAGGCTTTCAGCGCGGGCGCTCTCACCTTCTTCGCCGGAGAACGACATCGCCATGAAGGAGAGGTCGGCGGCACACGCACGGCTCGGGTTCACCTGGAAATCGTAGAGCGGAAAAAACAAGGATGTGATTACTGCAGCAGTTAGAACCGCATTAAACGGTACGCTAGGTTGATTTTGGTTTGTTTGGCTGTGCCACACTGCGGGACCTGTATTGGTTTATACAGAGTTCAGAGAGAGGGGAGATTCCTGTTTTGTAAAATAAGCTTCTGGATCTATAATATTCACCTTGCTATTCCTTGAGCATCAACTTGTTATTGGCTTGCAAAACTACCACCACACAATTGTCACAGATCACAACAAGGGGTATTACACTTGAAGTACCCAACATGTACTCATAGTCACGTGCACAACACCAACGCACACTGCCAAAGCAGAACTCACCCTTTTAAAGCTTATTAAGCTCTAGAAAAAGCAGCAATAGGGACATAAAGTTGCAGGGGATAGAGAGAAACAGCGGTGAGGAGGGAAGAAAGCAGTAGCTCTTGCTTCTACACTAAGCGTTAAGAAGCTAGCGTCAGCCTTCAGTGGGTCAACCAGCACTATCGACAACACAGTTCGTGCTTGTGTGTGTGTTTGTCTGGCTGTGTGTGTGTCTGTGTGTGTGTGTGTGTGTGTGTGTGTGTGTGTGTGTGTGTGTGTGTGTGTGTGTGTGTGTGTGTGTGTGTGTGTGTGTGTGTGTGTGTGTGTGTGTGTGTGTCGAATGTCGACGTATGTGAATGAGGGGGACATTCAGGATCGGGACCCCTCGAACCCTTACCACATTCGGATCCTCCCCCATTGTGAGTGCTCCTTCGTCCACTGGGTCCTGTTTGTCTCTCCTTCTCCTGACCAAGTGGACCGTCAAGCATACTACTGTCACAAACAGCACCAAGAGGATGGCTGAAATGGCCCCTGCCATCGTAGTGTCCACATCCCCAAACAGAGGCTCTTCCTGGAACTGACCCCTGGGGACTGCAATGTGAGAGAGCGTAAAGGAAGATAACATGAGTCCCTTTGTGGCTAATTTGTCCTGATAATGAACAGTGTTTGTTTGTTTTTTTGCTTTAACTTTTTGATGATCAATTTGTTTGAGTTGAGTCCCACAAGTCTGTCTGTAGCTGAAGTGCCGCGGCCATGTTTTTGCATTTTAATATATGGAATGTAGCTGACGAGGTCTATTGAAGCCATCCATAGCTTTACATTAGCTGTTTGCTTATTCAAGCTGGAAGCTATGTTCATGCAGAAACGATTGCACCTCATTTGAAACCAAAGCACTCTATTCAAAGTCGTGCTGTGTCATGTATGGTTCCTATTTTCCTATATTCATCGATGACGCAAGTGCTTATTTTGACGAAGCTTTGCCATTGATATGAAAACGACTTTGAAACAGACATTGATTTTTCACAAAGCCATTGTACTTTTTTTTTTACCCTACTGTGCCTTTTTAATTGCTCAGCTCGTCTGTTCATTCCCTAATGGCGGCTGGCCCACAGGCTACCAGACTTTTCCATACCTTTGAAACCCCCCTCATCCAAAAATATGAGTCTGTCCCATGTGACCGTCTGTGAGGGTTGTAGTAGTGTAGTGGCTTGAGTATGCAATTGAGCAAGGATAGGATCTGAGGATAATGGGCTTTATCTCATTAAGGGCCTATGAATGTTCCTCTCAATGAAGATTACCCAATGGTTACCATCCAAACCCGTACAGGCGACCTACAGGTGCCCTATATCTTAGCGTTCAGGAACCAGGCAACACAGATGCAGGCTATTGACCTTCTCAAAAGGGATTAACTCATTGTCATTCGCTTGAGTTTGCTGTGGCTCGTCCATGGGCTTTTGTAGCACCCCAAAGGGCCCTCTTTGTTTAAGTATTTTCTCTGTGAGTGCGTGTGGAAGAGACGGCTGCTTTTTGTTATGGAACATACCCGATTGGCCCCTTTGCAGAACCTCAATGTCAAGGGAGGCTGTGGCCCTTTCTCCTGATTCCTCGTCCTTAGCAACCACCTTCAGGAGTTAGGACAGATAGGTGCAGCAGTCATTGTCTAGCACAAATACAACAAGTGTACTGTTTGTAGAAGAAGCGTGTCTGGTTTATGTTGTTGATACCTCCAGGATGTGCCTGTCAAAGGCTTTAAGCCGTCGAGTCCTCACGATCACTATCCCCTCCCGGGTAATGTAGAACAGTCCTTCACTTGCAGACAGGGGATGGAGTGTGTACGCTATCTTTGGATTGAGTCCCTGTAGGAAAGATGGTAATGTAGTCCAACAAAAGTGCCTTTCCTCTGCAATACATTGGTGCTGGAGACATACCGGTCGATTGAAAAATTAACATGCCGTTGATATTTATCCCTGCAGCCATCCCTGTATTATTTGAAGTGAGTGGTGTTTAACAGATAAAACCCATCCTTTTTCTATGGCGACCAACTGCAAAATCTCCAAGGGTGATTCATCACTGAGTGCGTTGCATAAGAGTTGGAAGTGTTGTTTTGGAATCCAGTTATTTCATGAAATGTCAAATAATATTACAAAATCAAATAAAGTCACCATTACACACAGTCCAACATTGTCCAGAAGGTTTGACCTTGACTTACATCGGCGAAGTCCCTGTCGGTGGCCTGAACGATGAGGACTTGTTTCCCATAGGTGGAGACAATGGTGGCTGGGCTGTCACTCTGGATGACGAAGCCTTTGTAGGTCGTTTGGTTCAAGGTCGGGGGGAAGCTGTTCTCGGCCAGCACTCTCACCAGTGCGGTCGCCACACTGTACTTCCTGTGGTCGTTCAGCTGGGAGGCCTGGGGTGGTGGAAACGAGTGCCATCACACATGTGCTGTTTGCTTCAACTCCCTCTGAAGCTTGAGACCCCAACCGATATAACTAACCCCACACAGACACTACAACAGACATGATAAACGGACATGTTAAACTGCATTGTATTGTTCTGTAATACACTTAAAAACACTTTACTACACTTTTCATTACTTATTATCACTGTTGAGTTTCTCTACTTATTATTACCTACTTTTTTATTTATTTATTTTTGCAATCTTGTATTGATGCTGCTGCTTGATTTACTTAAATTGATCTAGTATTGTTTATGTGACCGTTGATGAATCAGGCCTAACATATTTACTCTTGTTTACTAGGCGAAAATGTAACAAAAGAAACTCTGATCTGAATCTGAGTCATGGCTGGCATTAAAATAAATCAGTAGACCATAGCAGGTTTACCATAATTCGCAGTCTGAATATTGGTGTTAGTGGTTTATTTTCCACGCGTCTTGTCAACTTCACTTCTCCCGTCTCGTTGTCGATAGCAAATCTGCCATTGTCTGCACCTGGGGAGTGAAAGCATGTGGCCTTGGGGAATGAAAATATGCTATTATATATATTATATATATGTCCCAGTGCACCAGACCATGACCAGGTGTGTGTGCATGTGTGTATGTGTGTCTGTGTATGTGTGTGTGTGTGTGTGTGTGTGTGTGTGTGTGTGTGTGTGTGTGTGTGTGTGTGTGTGTGTGTGTGTGTGTGTGTGTGTGTGTGTGTGTGTGTGTGTGTGTGTGTGTGTGTGTGTGTCTGTGTGTGTGTTTATATGTGTTCATTCAACTTAGCATTCTGTGTTTCTATAAGAAATTCAAGGCGGGAGGAGATTTGTACATAATAAACAATTCACGGGTTGATAGGCTTTGAATATACTACTGTTTATGCTCACTGTCTTCGAGACCTATCTGTTGGAGTGAGGGTTATCTGCTAGCCCGAGGCCTTGGAGCCCAGCTGTGTGAGTCTTGTTCAGTGTTAGAAGAGTGATTTCTAGATAAGCTCGGTAACAAAATATGTGTATGCAGCTAACAGTAAAGGGAATTGTGTAAGTGAATGCAATGTAGCATATGATATGGTAATAAAAGACATGGTTATTCCTCCACCAGATGCTTTTATCCAAAGCAAGCATTCTGAAGAGCTATCTGTAGAGTGCAATAGAGGTTGAGGTCATCTAGGAGGAGGTGGAGGTTAAGAATCTTGCCATCACCTCAATGATGCTTACAGAAAGGCTAAGGTCAATTCTAGTTGAACTACCTCAGGGTTGAAAACCCTTGCTATCATATCCTGCATCTGATCAATTGTAGGCAATTTCTTTGGATAAAATCGAGCCTTAGTAGAACAGCATAGTTTTCAAGCAGATAGCTTCAGCCAAAAAACAGTAACATTTGGGATTCTACCTGAAAGAAGTGTGAACGTGAGCCTAGTCTTAAGGCCTCTGTCCCCATCCACCGCGTGTATCGGGCCAGGGGAAAACCCCAGAACAATGTCCTGAAAAGGAATTAGAGTTTCAAAACCATGGCCATTCCAGCCCTGCCTGGCTTCAACCTCAGTTCAGAGTCCACCAAGCCGGACCCACCTGATCGGCCTGTGTGATGTTGGCCATGTAGATCGGGTTGGTGCAGACTGGGAGGTGGATGTTTGCCGGGGGTGGGTTGCAGGGGAGGAACTGTGGATACTGGTCGTCCCCATCTTTAATGTGGACGGTCAAAGTGGCGGTCGCGTTGTACCCATCTCTGGTGTTCATTTCCTGAAGCACATAGCAGGAAGCCAGACCACCAGCAGTCAGAACAAACTGTTACCGGTGGAGGGACACCAGCATATTCTATAGTGTACTTTCATCTCTGAGCCATTCATGTTTGTACTGCACTTGTTATTTCTGTTACTAACATTGTGGGTAGCTGTTATGAGCAGGCTAGGAGGTTTGAGGTACTGTAATACGGCTTAATTATTGTCCAGTGGCCTCAAAGCCAGCCTGTTCGAGTTAATGAATATCGGATTAGCATGCATTACCACGGCGTAGATAACCAGCTGGAGTTGTGTTTTGCTCTCGTAGTCCAGTGCCTTGTCCAGCAGCACATTTCCGCTGTTGGGCAAGTCTATCCTGAAGAAGCTGGCGTCAGGCTATAGTTGGGGGACATGGCGTTCATACTTAGTCTTGGTCAACAGAATATATCCCCGGGCTATGCTAATTAGACCAGTAACATGAATCATATGATCGGTCGAGGCAAAGGTGAAATTAGAACGTTGATATTCAATTTGGCTTGCAGCCTTTTTTGTGCCCTAGCAGCTAACAACAAACATATTTGTACTCAAAGCTATGAGGTTAAAGACAAACCAAAGAACTAAAAACATACCTCAGGCACTACCATCAATGCAGTATCTTTGGCAATATCTATTTGGTCAATTTGTTAAAAACTGTCGTGAGATGTTTGTTGGAGACGGTGTGATTGAGTGTGTTGAAGCGTACCGAAGCCTTATCGATCATATAGAGTAGTACATCCTCGTCTGCATCCGTTGCCTTGACGCTGAACACAACGGAGTTCACCGCTGCGAGCTGAAGAGGAACCATAAATGCATATCATTATGTAGATTGTTGTGCACTGCACGTGACAGTAGCATTATAACTAGCGATAGTCTATGAGAAAGCTGAGGTCGAGGCGGTGAAAGTCATGATATTTATAGCACGCCAAGGCCTACCATTGCCAACCTTACCTCGCTGATGAAAAGAGGTTGTATGGTCTTTTCCACAAATTGCGGCAAGTTGTCGTTTTCATTCAGTATCTCCACTATGACCCTGTAATAACTCTGGAAAGAAAGAAACGTTGGTCTTCAATGCAATTATTTCAAAGCCTTGGCTCTAAATACACAAGGACAATTTTTATGTTCATACGTTATAGCCTGATGGCTTTTGGCAACACACCTGCATAATGTTGTCTTCATAACATATCAGCTCGGCCAAGAGGATCGCCCCTTGAACCTTGGGAACACAGGAAGAAGGGTCTTTAAATCAAATGTCAAGGACCAACCCTGACCGGTTGAGATTGCGAGTTAAGCCACAAAACAAAGGAAGGCAGGCCCCATTACCTCTCGATCCAACACCTTTGTGAGCGAGGAGTTCAAACGGATGGCCCTGCCGTCCAGGAACAGCCAGTCGGCATTCTTCCCGCTGAGGCACAGGCGGATGGCGTTGGGCCCGGCCTCCCCGCTGATGCTGAGGTTAGAGATGAACTGCCCCATGGGGCTGTTCTCTCGCACCGTGGCGAAGATGTCTGAGCCTCCCAGACAAAGGCTGGCTGGGAGACAAACCGCTCGGGTCATAACACACAAGACATTAAAGTGGCCAGCCATCGCGTCACCTTGCATGACATCATCGATGACTTATGCTAGCCATAGCCAGCCTTAACATGGCAGGACATGACCTCATACGTTAGCCAGCATCAGCCAGCCTTAAAGGTGAGATATTATACCACCAGGTGTGAGTGTGATTAGCTCAAACAAGCCGTTTTGAAAATCGGCCTCTTCTGACTTCACAAGAGGGCGTGTCCACCTTGATCTGTGTTGGATAGGTCAGTCTACCAGCTTACCCAGTGGACTGAGGCCCATGTTGCTCATCTATCCGTCATACATTTAGGTGGACACACCCACTTGTGATGTCAGGAGAGGCAGATTTTCAAAATGGCCTGTATTGGCTAATCAGACTCACACCTGGTGGTATGATGTGTCACCTTTAACATCGCAGGAGATGGCATATTTCCAGGCCGTAGTCATATCTCATAACATGACATATGACACAGCATGACATGACATGATGCAACCATGTCTTGGCACTAATATATACAAAGGCTTACATCAATTGATTCTGTCACTATGAGGGTGACATGGCTCAGTATGATAATGGAGAGGATCAGAGGTGAGGTGGGGGTTAGAAAGCTATTGTGGGGAGGAAGACATCAATCTGAAGGGCTAAGAGTGTAAAGTGGCTGTGTGTTCACTGTGATGCATGATTTCCTGGGCTTAACGGCCGAGGATATTCAGCATTGGTGGCGATGGTTTAACACACAACTACAGATGTTGCTTTCCATTTCCTGATCATTTACAACCAGTCGAGGTTCTCACTCTGCCTCTCTCACTTCCACTCTAACTTCCCCCTCAGTCTTTTTAATTTAGTGGCTGTATTTCTTCTTTTTTTTCATCACACAGGGGGAGTTGGGCAGGGAAAGCAATGTGGTACGGTTCCATCTCCTCTCAGCCACCGGGATGGTCTCCTGCCTCAAGTGTCGGGGTGTTGAAGGACTTACCTGTGATGATATGGTAGGGTAACTTCACAGCTAGCTCCCAGAGGAGTAGCCTCCATGGGTTCAGCATGCTCCTCCTCCTCCTCCTCCCTCCTCCTCCTTCCTTCCTCCTCCTCCTCCTCCTCCTCCTCTCCTCCTCCTACTCCTCCTCCTCCTCCTCCTCCTCCTCCTCCTCACTTCCCCACCTCAGCACAGCCTGAGAAGCAGCAGAGTAACGTCTCATCCCAATGCTATTCCCCTCATCAATCATTTTTGGTGTTTCGGTCTAATCAAATATACATGAGGTCTGGAAAGGCAAATCACATGAAAAGGCAAATCCCAAATCACCTTACAAAGGATTATAAAAGACTGAACATCGGAAAAGTTGGTTGGGAAATGTTAAAAAATGAATTAGTTTTCTAGAGTTATTTCTCTCTTCTTATAAATATAGAGGCACTTAAGAAGAATTATTGATAATTATGGTGGCCCGGCAACCATAACTGCGAATGCTTCAATTATAAAAAAAAATGCCGCCACAAAGCATGTAATTATCCACTGTTATTTTTCATCTTTTTTATGCTGCGTCTGAACATCGTATAAACGATTCAACGATACCCTGGCCTCCAAAAAAGTAGTTTGACCCACAATGTAACATGGGGCTCACACAACGCCATCAATTCAATTCTCCTCCCATGAACACCAGAACACACCGGTGCGTGATACTTATTGTTTTCCCAAACTGAATGCCCTCCAAGCCACATTTTGTCCTCCAGCTCCGTCTCTCGCAATATCTCTCTTTCTCTCGCGAACGGTTGTCTGACAACAACAAAATGTATGACGAAACATACAGCCTCTGTAGCAAACCACTCGTCACCCCACCAACACCTCCTACGTGTAAAGTAAGTCATATCGTCTGGCATGCTAATCCTCAAGATGGTCCACTGTTTCAGAGCTCAGTGCTTTTCTGTCAGGGAAGCACAAGCTTGACGGGAATTTATTGCAGGTGTTGTTAGAAATGACAAAACATATGCCTATGCCAAATAGAAAATCCACATGAATATACTAAGGGCTGTATAAGCTTACGGTGACAGGGCAGGGACAACCCTGTGATGCAGTATTCAGTATATGTATTTAGACGCTTTGCAGTTATTTTGTTATGAACGTCTTTCTCAGGGATGCCTACAGGTGGCTGGTGACATGGGGGATCAAACCCAATACCTTTCGACTGCTATTCCTATTTCCCACCTTGCTGTATGGGTTGTCTTTCAAACGCTCACAACAGCAAGTTGTTATATGCAGCCTTTTCTTCGCAGGCAATTTGTTGCTGCCTCTTTGTCATGAGCCAATGCGATGTGGAATGAATGGAAAGCGGCCACAGATTCATTAGCTTCTCGGTCGTGTTAACCTCGATGGCTGAACCTTTCTTGTGTGCAACAGTAGCAGCAAACGCAGCTAAGGGGAGCCCTGGCGAGTCTCTGAAGGTAGGGTAACTTGCTGTGATGGACAAACGGAATGTCTTTGGAGCTTCTTAATTTAGCTTTTCACTATGCCTTGGGAATACGCGTGATACATTTAAAAGTGGGACTGTGGGGTTAATTGAGCTTGGAAATAAATTGCTCATTATCAATATATTAATCTTAATAAATTGCTCCTCACACACACAACAGCTTTCTACTCATTGTGTGTGTGTGTCTTTGTGTGTGTCTGTGTGTGTCTGTGTGAATCTGCACTATAACAATTAGATCGGTCATTACCGGTCCAATGTACACGATTTGTGATTTCATCTAAAAGCGAACTTCCAGCTGACTCTCTCGGACTAACCGCTGCTTCTATTCGCCTTGTTAGCATACATTTTGTTAAACACAACAAGCCCATCGACCAGCCAATGAGCTTGCGGATGTTTAAACAAAAGGGCTCTGAAGGAATCAATGACCAGCATTACAACAGGGATTAGCGGGACCAACAATGGAGATCCCTCAGCCCAGTCACGTGCTCGCCGCTTGCTGTTGGATCGTTCTCCTTGTGGACTAATCAGAAACCAATCTCTGCCAGAGGATGGTCGGGCCACAGCATGTGTTGCTGTAGTTAATTACCTGTAAAGTAATTGTTATGCTAATGCCGCCGGGCCGCCCCCTGAAAGGTCTTTTCCGCCGTCTCAACAGTGAGGGGATAACAGGAAATAGAGAAATGTCAAATCTCCTATCATATCACACTGTTCTCCCGTGTCGCGCATGCACCCACCAAACACACACACACCCGCACAAAGTCTTGCACGCACTCGTCTCTCGGGCGGCTGGTGTCCGTTTTTGATTTAAAAAGGTTTTAGCTGACATGGGGAGAGTTGGGTCAGAACACGCTCGGCCTACCTACGAGGATCACAAAGACGCACACACCCGCTCTCTCCCACTCCCTGACTCACTCGCTCACACACGGTCAAATGAGCAGACCAACAGGGCTGAAGTTGAACCGCGCTCCGACAGACTCCTCACCTCTAGTCTCCTCGGCGGTGGTTCTGCGGAGGAACGGCGCTGGTGCTTATAGATCCCCAACCCCGCGCCCTCCAATGCATTCTCCCCTTCCTTCGCGCTCGCCGCTGCACTCACCAGACTGCCGTGCGCTCGATTGATTGTCTTCTTCGGCGATAAAACCGCAAAAGCCCCCTGTGTTTGTTTGCGTGTCTGTTTGTGTGTGTGTGTGTGTGTGTGCGTTTGTTTCCGGACTGGATTGCGAGGGCTTTAAGTGGCTGCTGGGTACACACACACACGGCTTACACGGACCATGTGCGCTGCGCTGGAGGAGGGGGAGGCGGCGGGGAGGCGGAGGGTGGGCAGGCGCGGTGATAAGCCAGTGGCTGGTTCCGGGTCACGCAACAGGCCTGTGCGCCATTAACGGTGTAGCCCGTGGTGATGGGCTGCCGCGGAGGGGGTCGGAGGCCACTCACAAATCCGGCCACCCATTCTGTAGCGTACTTAACCCCCTACCCCCCGCGGAGACATCCATCCTCCATGGGAGATCCCGACAGGGAGCGGATCATGGGGTCAAGCACCAAGACGTGAGGATTTGAGTCTTTTTTTTCCACGCTCTAGCCGCTGAGCCTAGCCCTGCCGTGGGTTTGGGGTACGGGGGCTGGGAGAGGAGGAGGTCGGGGTTAACGGTCACCCGCTGTTTGATTGGCATAGATTTACACAACTGACAGGGGAGCAGGGGGGGTGGGGGGGGGGAGACGACAGATCGCAGCCAGGTGATTAGACATAGCCATGACCGGATTTAATGAGGAGGAATTCCAGGATTGTGGAGCAAGCCGGAGTTCCCTCCCTCCACCCCCTCTCTCCCTTCACCCCCTCTCTCCCTCCGCCCCCTCCCCACCGACCGATAAAACACAGATAAACGCTCACAGCGGTTGAATCGTTTCCGACGTGCGCTTTTTTTTACCGTGTTTTTACGAGATCATCCAACGAATCTGCATTTTCATTATTTTGTTAGTTTCATGACCCCTCTTCCTTTGTCTCGCCCTCTCGCTAAGACTCTCTCAGTGTCAGCGGGCAATCCTTAATCACTTTTGTCAGGTGGGGGGGGGGATTAAAATCGTCGGGGGTAACCTTACACTCGCTCATAATCCACCCCATGACCGCTTTATTCCTCGTCGAAACAGCCTTCGCCTGCCTTCGCCTGCCCTGTTTTTCATATTCCCTTTTTTCATGGATCGCCGGGCCGAGATAGCCGTTGGCGTGCCGCCGCCTTTTCCTAACACCAGATCATTGCCTTCTTCCCCGCTCGGTGTTCCTGGCTTTACGGGCCGTCTGCCAGGTGGTAATGGAGGAGCAGGATTAGTGTTGGCGGTCAGGCTTAGGAGCGCGGCGGCCATTCACCTGCACAATGGACACGAGCGTGTGTTCCCATCTGCCTTCTCCACCCCGCTGATCTTCCCCCCCCCCCGGGAATTCCTGGCAAACATTCAATAGCAGGGATGAACATGGCTGGCCGGATCTGTGTCGCTATAAGCCAAGATTTTTTTTTTGGTGACAAACTGCAATTATTCCTGCGCTGCTGTCGAAGACATCCTCGCCGGGCTTCTTCCAAATTTTTTTGATCGTCTGATCGTCTGGTGATAGCTGAGGGAAACGTTTCTGCAGAAATGAAACCTTTTAGAAGAACAGCATCCGAACACACTATGGTCACACAAATTCAATACCAAATTCTGACACACACACACACACACACACACACACACACACACACACACACACACACACACACACACACACACACACACACACACACACACACACACACACACACACACACACACACACACGTAACCTTTATGTCCTTCGGCAAACATGTATGTGTGTGTGTGCTATAAATTCCCCTTCCAAAACAAACCAATTCCTCTGATTCCTCTTTATTCCCTCATTCCTCTGATGAAAGAATCTTTACACGGCCTTTGTATTATCATCTTGTTCATGCTTATCTCCAAATCCCCCCCCCCCCCCCCTTATCTTTTTCACTTGTTTCAAACTACATCTGCTGCCTGCACATCACCCGATACACCTGCTCACCATTTTCTGTTGAAAAAAGCAACACTCATGCATGTCATCGTTCCTGTTCTGCTGCAGCCAGATAATGGTACAATCTGCTTAAAAAATAAAACTGAAACTGGACAATTGTTCACTTCTGACTGACACATGCAGCTGTTTCCCTATCCTTTTGTACGTCTGCTGCTACCTGTCTCATTCCTGATCTTGCTATCTTACTGCTGCCTGTTTGCCTTGCCCGCCTGTTTGTCCTTCGGTTGCGTCGCCTGATGCTGCTGTTTGTTGGCTCACTGCATGAGGCTGTGTGCTAGACTGAATGTTATCTATGTCATGCTTTTTGTGATTGTATGTAAGCGGGGGGTGGGCTGGGGATGTTTTGATGTGTGCTGCTCTCTGTCACCTGTCTGACCCCCTTCCTTCACGAGGATTCGCCTTTTGCCAGGGTGCCGATTTAAATGAGAAAGTGTTTTTAATGACTTGCCTGATTAAATAAAGGTTAAAAAGAAAAGAACAACAGACAGGCACAGAAATAATGAAACACACACACTCACACACATTCACATCACATCTCTCTTTGTGAAGTGTTGTCAAATGCACGTTGAAATATCCCTGATGCCAAAGACTCTATAAACAGGAAACAATTTATTGCCAAACAGGAAACATATTTATCACCATACACCTGCTTAAATTGATTGTTGACTGACAAATATTTCCCTTCCGTATAATCGCTCTTACAATTTGTTTTGGTTTTCCGATATCCATGACTTTGTGTTGTATCTTTTCTATTATGGGTTACCTCAACTCAAAACGGCTTAAACTGTCTTTTGCTTGATTGACAGGCTGCAGGTTTACTATAATGTGCTGTTTATCTTTTAAGCCTATTACACGGTTCCCGCTGAGTGAAATTTATACCAAATTCCTCTAGTCGTGCTGTCAAAATATCAATTTAACTGATAATCCTTTGTTATGGAATGAGTGAATATCTCCTTTATGTACACTTTTCACAGGCCTTCAATAGTAAAGTTACTTCCTGTTCCTATAATTTTAACTGTGGTTTTATCCATGCCTGTCAGCATCAGCAGGGTCAATGCATATTTACTCGCCTAGCTGTATCTATACTGGCGCACTGCCATACCTAAATCGAATGAACCCATTATAAATGTTAAGGGCATCATCTGTTTGATCCTGCTGTGAAAAGAGGCCAGCCTCAGTGTCAATGTTCAACATAATGAGGTTGTTGTAAAGGCTTCTCCATTTCACCCTGCCCCTATCAGTGCACTGCCATTCCTGTCCTCCCTTCCTCCCATCAAGTTGGGTTCAACCCTTCAAAGTCCCCCTCCCGAGACCTTGGCATTATTCATTTTATTCATCAGCTTCAGCGGGTGTCCCTGTCGCAGGTACACCTCCGACCCACAGACGATGCAGGTCGACTTCATTGCGAACAGTTGTCAATTAACTTTATGTGAGTTTAGACATTGATTTGTGTTCCCCTTGAAAGAGTGAGACCCTTTTCTGCCAGGAGAGGTGAGGGTGAGGGTGGGGCTAAGGGGGGTCGGCTGGCCTTTGTACTTTTTGACGAGCTGCCCCTCATCCAGCCGACGTGGGCTGACTGTGCAGCTTGGCTGTTTACAAGCGCCGTGCTTCTCAACGTAACCTCACAACCAAACTCTGTTGAAGGTTCCCACCGAGCAAGCACTGCAAGAGGAGAGGCAACTCACTAATTGACAAAGGGTCCTATGCTCCCAAGATGTATATGTCATGAATGGGGCCGTGACATAGGTCCTACGCTGCCCAGATTTATATGGCACATAATGGGAACATGATTAAGGGGTTCTATGTTCCCAGGGTCCTAGGTTCTCAAGCTCTATATTCGATTAATATGACACGGGATTTCTGCGGCAACTCTTCATATGGGTTTTTCTCCGGAACATAGGAC
This sequence comes from Melanogrammus aeglefinus, assembly GCA_900291075.1. Taxonomy (NCBI): domain Eukaryota; kingdom Metazoa; phylum Chordata; class Actinopteri; order Gadiformes; family Gadidae; genus Melanogrammus; species Melanogrammus aeglefinus. Next base: position 300,054 of record OLKM01000045.1, read on the forward strand.
CACGGGAACATAGGACCACGGGAACATAGGGGACCACGGGAACATAGGGGACCACGGGAACATAGGACCACGGGAACATAGGACCACGGGAACATAGGACCACGGGAACATAGGACCACGGGAACATAGGACCACGGGAACATAGGACCACGGGAACATAGGGGACCACGGGAACATAGGGGACCACGGGAACATAGGACCACGGGAACATAGGACCACGGGAACATAGGACCACGGGAACAGATGCACTCCCTCATCCACCATTTTCAAACTCATGTTCCGTCCGTCCGTGCGCCGCCCAGATCAACGCACCCCATGACGCCGTAAATAAACAAAAATGTAGGTGGGAATTAAGTTAATAAACTCTGGTAATCGAGAGGCAGACGGTTGGCTCGCTCCCCTCTCCGTCTGTATAGAGGTGTTTCTTCCGTCTGTCGCTGCCTCCTCACCTGACTGGTCCCAGCCGAGACCTGGCCCGTGGGCCTGGACAGGCATGAAATACATTTCTGTTGAGCAGAAGAAAATTGTGTGGATAATATATTGCGGGTCATAATTCAGCGTTAGGTGTGAGCGCCGTAGTGGGTGGGAACAGATGTACCCGTGCCAACGGTAAAGAAATTCACAACTGCAATAAGTGTTGTTTTATTGCTGTCGTCTTAACGGGGCCGAAAGACGCCTTGCTGGCTGGCTTTACGTTGTGTAATCGAGAGTAACAGTTATAGGGGGGGGGGCACCATGGAGGCACCGGGCCAAACTCTGTCTCGCGAGTTCATCACTGCTAATGAATACATAATGAATGTAAATCTGCCAGTGAACCCAAGATCATATGTATGCTATGTATGTACGCTGTGACGGCACTAAAGAACTGAACCTGAGCCTGAGCTCCACTAGTTCACTGCCGTCAAAGCGCCTTTTCGGAGTAGATTAGATTAAGAGATGGATAGACAGATGTATGCTCTATTGGTCCCCAGGGGAAACTCAAAGGCACAGTATAGCTTGAGCACAACACACACAGCGTACACATACAACATAAACAAGGTGATAAAATAGAAATATTTTTATATAAATATCCACATGGATAAAATAGACGATAAAAGATAGGCTAAGGTGCTCTTGGAGAATGTGTGTCATGATGGTAGTGTATAAGTAATTAAGCAATTACTGCAGGGCAGGGATACAATAGAGAAGCCAGCATTGAATATTGACGATAAAAAGGATTAACGCAAGAAGCATATTAATAATGAGTAATTTAAAAAGTATAGCAGCTCAAGGATAAGTCTAACGAGGGTACACTAACGTTAGCGTAACGTTGTGTGTGGATGTGTGGAGCCCCATCTGGCCGTTTGGCCTTGTCCAAAAGTGTTAAGCTTCTCGGACACCTACAGGGTAAACGCTCAACGGTGTGTTGCATACACAACATCACCCCTGCTACAAGTTTATACTCACGGCGCACACAAGCTAAAATAAATAAAAACACAAAGTCGCCGTGGGCCGTAACCATGGGGATAACACCTCCCACCTACTTCCTAGAACTCTCAGCCGAAAATCCAATTTAAAGGATATGTTATTAGTATCTTGGCCTGGTTTTCCTTGGCTTTCCATATACAGACAGACCCACAGACACACACAGACACATATACATACACACGCACACGATTCAAATCCCATATGACTTTGAAGCGTTGTCAAATAAACATTTTAATATCCCTGATGCCAAAGACTAATGCCAACACATTTATCCTGTCACAGATACTCAGGAAGCCCTGGCCTGCAGCTGCTCGAAGCCGCAGGGCAGTTTTCCTTTTTCTGTATAATCCCTCTTGCAGTTCGTTCGTCCCGGACACCGGTGTCAGCCGCGGTGCGTTACGTTACACAACACCGCCCTCCCGCTACAACCCTTATACTCAACGGCGCGTATACGCCAACAAAAAAAAGTAGCACAAAGTCTCTGTGAGCCGTAACCATGGGAATAACACCCCCCTCCCCCCCCCTTCCTCCCTTGAACTCCCAGCCCAAATCGCAATTTTAGAAATGTGAATTCAAGCTGAAACCCCCCACCCCTTGTCTCCACCCCCCCACCACTTCTCTCCAACCCCCCCACCACTTCTCTCCATCACCCCCCGCCCCCACCCCCCACCCCCCCTCTCTCCATCCACCCCGCCCCACCCCCACCATCCCCCCCCCCCACCCTCCCTCTCATCCAACACCCCCCCCCAACCCCCACCCCTTCTCTCCATCACCCCCACCCCACCCCCACCCTTCTCTCCATCACTCCCCCCCCACCCACCCGTTCTCTCCATCACCCCCCACCCCCGTCCGTCCTCTTCCTCGTGGCTGCGCTTCGACCCTCTCTGCTGCCCCCCCCCACGCCGCCTCGGGTGATGTATATTCTCCAACCCCCCGGGTCCCCGTCCCCGCCGGTACACGTGTGTTGGTTGTAACGAGACAACCAGGGTCGGTGAGGGGGAACTAAGCCACGGTGGGGCCGGTAACCGTATCTCCTGGACACCAGTGGGGTGTGAATCCTGTCTGCCACTTGCTTCGCCGCTTGGGCTCAATCTCCGTCTCTCTCCGGCTGACCTTCTTCCCCTTAGTCTGGGTCATCTCTTTCTCTGCATCGCTGTGTGTGTGTGTGTGTGTGTGTGTGTGTGTGTGTGTGTGTGTGTGTGTGTGTGTGTGTGTGTGTGTGTGTGTGTGTGTGTGTGTGTGTGTGTGTGTGTGTGTGTGTGTGTGTGTGTGTGTGTGTGTGTGTGTGTGTGTGTTGTGTATATATATATATATATCTTTATCTATATAGATATATAGATATTTTTCTATCTATATATATATATATACAGTATATGTAAATTTTAACAAATAAATACATGCATTTAGAACCTCTAGCTCCCTTTAGCCCACCATTCTTTCTGTGACCAAAGTGTTTACAGGTGTCTCCCTCTCCCTATCCCTCTCTTTCTCCCTCTGTCTCTCTCTCCCTTTCCTCTCTCTCTGTCTCTGTCTCTCTCTCTCTCTCTCTCTCTCTCTCTCTCTCTCTCTCTCTCTCTCTCTCTCTCTCTCTCTCTCTCTCTCTCTCTCTCTCTCTCTCTCTCTCTCTCTCTCTCTCTCTCTCTCTCTCTCTCTCTCTCTCTCTCTCTCTCTCTCTCTCTCTCTCTCTCTCTCTCTCTCTCTCTCTCTCTCTCTCTCTCTCCTCACTCTCTCTCTCCTCACTCTTCCCGGTGCCCTCCCAAACCCCTTTCCTTTCTAAAGGCCAATTTCCTCCACTTCACCTGATCCGCGGCAGGTGACGTGTTCTGCCGTTGTTTTCATCCGCTGACCTTTTCCCCAGCGCCGATATCGACGGGGGAAAATTGAAACCTGCAAAGCGCACAGTCGTGGCTCAGGGTGTTTCCTCTCTCTCTCCGCCCCTCGTAATGAATCTCCCTGCATCCACGCCGGGCTGTCAATGTCGATATCACCGGCTTGTAACACTGCATGATGGAGTCGCCACTAGCGCTGAACAATTTGGGGAAGGAATCTCAATGCGATTATTTCGACCATTATTGGGAATTAGTATGTGATTTTTTTCTTTTTAAAGTTCCTTATGTATTATTCACTAAACAAGCAAGAATTCATCCTATAGTCCGACCAGCACAACATTGGAAGCAGTCAACTCATAAACTGCTCTTTCCTTTAGCCCAGGCCTATGCATGAATTGATATTATAACATCCTTATTTAACGATTGAATTGGAAAAGAAAAATACGAATCTGACTGATCTCCACAGTCAGACAGTGAGAAATCAAAAACCGCCTGATACACCGGCCCTGCCCATGGGTGCCCTAGCTTGGGGGCTAAATTATTTTTTCAATAAATGACGTCGTCGAAAAGATATAAATAGAAATAGAAATAATTCACACGTCCATTTTTCAAAGGTTTTGTTAATGGCCCCCCCTATGTGTGCTGCTCAGGGGATTGAACCGTCGCACATGCATAATTATTCCGACTATTTTCAGAGGATGAACGATGACCGATGCTGGGACGTGGGGCTCTGTAAAACAGGTTCACATTCATCCTAAGCTGCTGTAAGCACCTGTGTGTCAAGTCACTCACAGCTGAGCATTTCATACACACAGAGCAGATATCATTGCTGTCCCCTCCAGCAGGTACTCTCTGCTACGCCCTTGGACCCGAGATGATCCCGCTCTGCTTTTGTTGTGGCCGGCCCGGCGGGTCCCTCCACTAGCCCCGGTCCACGCCATAGATGTGTAAATGAATTGATCTGCATGTGGCGGTCGCGCGCTTTGTTTTTGCATTTGTTGAAAGGCAGATGGTGACTGGGTGCCGAAATGAGTCATGAAAGTAACGCACTCCAAACTGATTTAATTCATTCATGGCACCTTTTTAAAAATAAATGAGGCCGTGGTGAAGTTGGGGTGTGTGTGTGTGTGTGTGTGTGTGTGTGTGTGTGTGTGTGTGTGTGTGTGTGTGTGTGTGTGTGTGTGTGTGTGTGTGTGTGTGTGTGTGTGTGTGTGTGTGTGTGTGTGTGTGTGTGTGTGTGTGTGTGTGTGTGTGTGTGTGTGTGTGTGTGTGTGCGTGCGCACCGTGGTTGTGTAAAGGACAAAGTTTAAAAGTTCAATAGATTTATCAAAGTTGCTTGCATAGTTGTCAAGCATCACCTTACACACACACCCACACACCCAAATACATATGGACACATACACAAACAGACAAACAGCTCACTCTCTAGTCACGCCTCTCTTTTTCACAGTAGAGCTCACTTTGTTTCTCCATATTACCGCCTTGAGACTGATTAGCACCTTCAGCTTTTCTATGCAGCGTGTGTGTGTGTGTGTGTGTGTATGTGTTTTTGTGTGCGTGTGTGTGCGTGCTTCTATGGTTGTGCGTGTGTGTGTGCTTCTATGTTTGTGCGTGTGTCTGTGTATATCTGTTTGCGTAGATGTGTGTGTGTGTGTGTGTGGTTTGTGTGCGTGTGTGTGTGTGCTTCTATGGTTGTGCGTGTGTGTGTGCTTCTATGTTTGTGCGTGTGTCTAGGCATATCTGTTTGCGTAGATGTGTGTGTGTGTGTGTGTCGGTGTGTGTGCGTATGTGTTTGCGTGTGTGTCTGTGTATGTGTGTGTGGGTAGTCAGTGTGTGGGTTGGGGGTTGTGTGGGTGTATCATTAGCACTCCACGAATAGCCCACTGCATTTCTGGCTGGCTTGCCGTGAGAGGGAGAGAGCGAGCGATTAAGGGAGAGGGATAGCGAGAGCAAACGTCACCTTCTTACACTTAGTCATGCGTGCTGCTGACACTTCTTATCCGAACACGGCCCCCGCCACCCAGAGCGCTTTCTGGCTACTGGATGGGGCACGACTGCCATTATCCAGCTCTAATCTCCTCATTCCCCGGGTCCGTGATGGATGGAACCTGGTTTCCCACCCGTTAAAGTTTGAGTTTCGGGCGGCCCGCGTCGGACGAGGACCCCCGCCATGAGTGGTAGACCGCCAAACCGATTGCAAAGTAATCACTCACGTAGGCCGACGTAGGCACGCACACACATGTTCTGTCTCTCTCTCTCTCACTCACCCCCTCGCCCGCCCCGCAGGCTAGCCTGACGAGGCGTTGAGAAGCCAGTTCTTAGTATTCCACCATCGTATGTGCCTGAGTTAGAAGTTTTTAACTCCCCACCCCCGCCCTCACCCCCACCGGCCGCTCCCCCTGACATTAATAACAGTGCTAGAGTCTGCAATGATGTAATTTCTGCCTCTTTCTCGGCTGTTTTCAAAGCCTGATGAGCACAGAGTTGCAGAACCGGCAGCGAGGGTAATAGAGATGTTGTCCATCAAGTTGAGGGGATGTGTCGGCAGAACGCTCGGCCACCTCTATTAGACTTTTCGACTTTTAGGTGGGTCATGACTCATTGGACCTCTGTGCTTTGATTACCCAGAATTCCCCCTGTGGAGGTCAATAGAAGACCTTTATGGGTCTTATCCATTTGGATGGAACCAGGGGGCGGTGCAGGTATTAAACTCGTACTCCAAGCCTCCACTACACTATCTTTTATTATGATTTTATTTGTTTTTTATAGATCCACAGTTTCAAAAATCCTGAACTCTGGGTGAGCTGGAGAATACAACCTTCCTCTTTTCCTCTCTCTCTCTCTCTCTCTCTCTCTCTCTCTCTGTCTCGATCACTCTTGCTGTATCTTTCTTTATCTCTCTCTCTTGCTGTATCTTTCTTTATCTCTCTCTCTCGCTTACTCTCGCTGTCTCTCTTTCGCTCTCTCTGTCACCCTCTCTCTCTCTCTCTCTCTCTCAGTCTCTCTCTCTCTCTCTCTCTCTCTCTCTCTCTCTCTCTCTCTCTCTCTCTCTCTCTCTCTCTCTCTCTCTCTCTCTCTCTCTCTCTCTCTCTCTCTCTCTCTCTCTCTCTCTCTCTCTCTCTCTCTCTCTCTGTGTGTCCTTCTCCCAAACGTTTTAAAGACGATTTCATCCTTGTTGTGACAAACCTATATTTCCTGTTGAGAGCAGTTGTTTTTATGGGACTTTCTAAGTCTTTCCGAAGCGAGTTTCGAAGCCATAATAGTGATGTGTTGTGAGTGCCCCGCAGACTTGCGTGCGTTCCAATCATCCCCCCTAACTCTAAAGGTCACTCAGGGCTCCTGCGTCACATCTTTAAAACTGCAGAGGCACGCTGTGACGGGGCGACAGGTATTAGAAGAAGGCATCTCCTGGTCCGGCTTCATCCGGCTTTTAAGAGTCTGTCATTCTCGGTCAGCAAAAGTGTGCAACACCCGCTACGTTTTTATAAGCAGATTCAAGGTTTCTTTATTTTTTTTATTCCTTTTTAGATGTATTTGGTGAGTTTAACTTCCTGCTTTGAACTTTAGTTGAGTCATTCGTGTCAACCTTTTTTGACATGTAGACATGAGTCAGAAGATTATAATGTTAGACTGTCAAACACACACACACACACGCCAGCATGCACAGGCACACATACACACACACACGCAGACACACACACACACACACAAAACACCAACATACACACACACACACAACACACACGACACACACAGACACACACACACACAGACACACACACACACACACACACACACACACACACACACACACACACACACACACACACACACACACACACACACACACACACACACACACACACACACACACACACACACACACACACACACACACATTTCCAAACGCGAGCACGGTTGGTAGCGTCACATGGCCACTTCCGGGGTTTCCGGGGACATTTATCTTCATCAATAATTTGTTAAAAGGTCTTCATCAAAAGTGCATAAGTGTGTTCGGTGGGATCCTCCGAACCCCACAGCCGACAGAGGAGCTGCAAAGGGGCTGTTCTGCTTCTCTGTTCATTTGTCCAAATGCTTTCCTGGGTTACGCATAGTGTGGTGCTTTGATGACTTTATCGCTTCAACAAGAACCAAAGATCCCCCCCAAAGCTCCCCCCCAAAATGTGTTAAGAGTGCAACTGTTGACATTTTGTATCAGTTACGGTGGAGGCGTAATGAAACGCGCTCAAGCTAAATGTCACGCCTTGCATGACGACGAAACCTTCCATGCTAAAGGGCATCAACTACAATTATTCCCGTTTAATTGTGTTTTGTGTGTGTGTGTGTGTGTGTGTGTGTGTGTGTGTGTGTGTGTGTGTGTGTGTGTGTGTGTGTGTGTGTGTGTGTGTGTGTGTGTGTGTGTGTGTGTGTGTGTGTGTGTGTGTGTGTGTGTGTGTGTGCTTCGGTTCTCTGTGATCATCATTGAAACGAGAGGTACTTGGATGGCATTGAGTGTGTGTGGTCTGTAAAGCTCTCTTTTGTCCGACATGGTTGGGTAATGGCGTATTTGGTCGGTAATAAGAATTCCATCATCCAAATAATCAATGCTAATTTGCCACTTTAACACTCGCTCATCATAGCAGAAATTAAGTGACATTTACTTGATGCAAGAAAATTCGTTCACTCTGTCTGTGTTTTTTTCTCTGTGGTTCATTTTTCTCTTTAGTATGATAATCATAATAACCGTATTGTATTGTACCTATAGTTAAGCACTTTCATATTCATTTATTTATATTTAGTCTTTGAAATATACTCCTGTAAAAGTACTTGATAAGAAACATCTGTCCCAGTTTTGATGACACCTGACTTAAGATACTCAACAATTTCAGTGTCCACCGACTCTGAGACCTGTCTGTCCTCTGTAAATGAAAAAAAGTCAGACTCTGCGTCTCCTCCGCTGACTGGTGCAGGTGGCAGTTCCTCCGGCACCGGCTGTGGATGCCCCAGCGCACGGCACTCGGCAGCAAGCAGCACCTTGGCAGCGTCTTTTTTACTCTCATCCTTTACCCAGCGCAGTTTGAATTTGGGAATGGTCACTGCAGCCAGCAGGGCCTCCTTGCTGTCCAGCGTGGATGCAAAGCGTTTCTTTATGGCCTGCAAGATACAGGCATAAAATTAGTTTAACCTGCAGTGTAAATCTTATCAATGTTTTTATAAGCTTGTTACGAAATGAGCAAAAAACAAAAAGAAGACGAGAACAAAACAATTTTACCTCAACTATGACATCAGGCAGGCCAGATGTCATCATGGAGAGACTGTCTTTTAAATCCAGTGTTTTAGTCATCAGGGCCTCCAGTGTCGGCAGGATAGTTCCATAAAAGCAGCTCTCCTCCCCTTGAAGAATATCCAGAGCCATGGCCAGCGGTTTGAGAATCATGCAGTACTCTTTAATAAACTGGTACTCCCTGTCAGTAATGCACCTGATGCCCAGCTGGGTGCATAAGTTATGCAGGTCAGTGATGGGGATGTCTATGACCCTGCACAAAGCCTCATAAAAAGAGTTCCATCTGGTCGTCGTGGGAACCAGCAGCTTTCTCCTGCTGAATTTTTCCACAGTTTCTGATGCAAATGTTGATCTGCTCGCTTTGGTCCAGAGTGCCGAACATTTAGCGGTGGCACTCCTGTACACTGCTCGTGTGTCACTGTTGGAAGACAACCATTTCTTTCTATGTCGGTGGATATGAGATTCAGCGTGTGTGAGGCGCATCTGTGATGCGGAGGGAGACTGATCATGCCATCACCATCAGAGCTGGACAGTACATCGTTTATATCCTCGAATGTGACACTTTCACTCCTTTCTTCCTCCTCTGTTTCTGAGTCCGAGGCCGTTTTGTGAAACACCTGGAATGCCTTGACAAAATTAGATCCATTGTCAGTGACCGTGGCTGTCACTTTCCCACCAAGGCCATATGACGTATGAATTTGTTCAATCTCCCCGGCAACTAACGTCATATGTGTGCCGTCCTCTCACCCGCCTACATGCGATTTGCAGCTTTCCCCCCGCTTCAGAGGTGGAGGGATGAATCCAGTGCCGCCGTCATTCCCATGAAGCTCTTATTAATTAGCTGTCCACAAGTCTGCCGTGGTAGAAACATATTCCAGACATTCAAATGTTTTTTTCAGTTCTTTCTCCATAGGATTTGTCCAGATAGCTTGCAAAGGTTTTTCGATCCGGCACTGTTCCCTCTGTGTTACGTGTAGTTGGGATTTTACTTATTAATTTACGGAAAGATGGAGACTCCACAGTTGTTATTGGAAGCATCTCCTCAACTACATAACCGGCCACAAGCTTATGAATTTCGCTGGTAGGGACAGTTTTAGCAGAGCTAAAGCTCAGCCGCTGTTGCTTGGAAGCTGGGGCACCACCGTCGTCCTCCTCCTCCTCAGCAGGCCGCGCGACCAGGGTGGTAGAGGGGTGCTTGGATACGAGATGTTTTTTTAAGTTTGAAGTTGAATTTTTTGAGGTCGACAGAAGCTTTTGACCAACGCAGAGAGTGCATTTTACCGTTATGTTGTTCTTGTCCGTGTCGCTGTCGAATTGAAAGTAATGTGCGTATTTCCACGACCCAAAAGCTGTCCTCTCTGCCATCTTGCCGGGGTTTCGAATTTGAAAACACTCACTCACACACACAACACACAGGTAACGTAGGTCAGCAGCAGGGCACAGACGCATCACAGCGCTGCGCCTCCGCTGACACATCCGCAGGTGGCACAGTACTGTCTCACAAAAAGCAGGCTGCAGTCGGGATTTTCCGTTCCTTATCCGGAGAAATTCTTAAAGTAACGGATTACTTTTTTTTAAAAATTAACGAAGTTACTGATTGCTTAATGCACGGAACTAACGCGTTACGTTACACGAAAAAAGTAATTAGAGTACTCTAACGAGTTATTTTGTAACGCGTTACCCACAACACTGCTCACAGACATACTATGTATGTTATCTTAAAATCATCGTAATTGCGCTGGTAGAAAGGTAGCTGTATCAGCCAAGCAAGTTAGCAAACTAAGTGCAACTGTAATTTGTTAGCATAAGCTGCTAGGCTCGTGAACGCTCACGCAGGGACGCACAAACGTCGGTGCCAAGTTGACGGACAGTCCCACAGCCAATAAGAACGGAGAATCTGAGCCTCGCTCTGATTGGTCAAAGTGTACATGAGCGGTGGCAATTTTTGGGGGGGGCACACAGAGGCAGGGGAGAGCAAAGTGATGTGCAGATATTCTCAGAGCACTTCGCCTACATATAGCTGACTGGCTATTATGACACTTTTGCTAAATATTTCAGTAAAAAAATCGCCTACCCTAGCTTTAAGAAAGATAGCCATTTAAAAAAACATATCTGTATCGCTATATGTGAAAAGGATTTGAGGATCTGTTCCATCTGTGGTAGTTATTTGAGGATGTTGTAAAGTAATGAACATCAGATGGAGAGAGAGAGAGAGAGAGAGAGAGAGGAGAGGAGAGGGAGAGGGAGAGGGAGAGGGAGAGAGAGAGAGATGAGAGAGAGAGAGAGAGAGAGAGAGAGAGAGAGAGAGAGAGAGAGAGAGAGAGAGGAGAGAGAGAGAGAATGTAATTCAAATAAGAACAACAAAGACTTGTCTTCAGGACATTTGCCTCAGATCCTCTCTATTTGCCTCAGAAGGTGCTATTTTAAGAACAATATAAATTCAATTGCTATTCTGTTTCTGGCCCTGGATGCTGAATGTGCATGTCGAAGGAGTCTAATCTCCAATCACAAAGCAAATCCTCAACATTGTATATAACAACGAAGCAAAGACTGTATGCAGGGATACAAGCCTACAGATTACATACGGAGGCACCTCATGTTACCTTCTCTCGATGATTTCACAATTCACTCTTAAGGCTTTCACCCAAAGTGCCTCACAATGAGTTCTTGTTCAATACTTTATACCTTTCGGCGTTTTGCTTAAGGATGCCAAGTACACTAAGGACTCCGGTTTGAACCGAGAACCTTTCTGCTAAGGTTGACCTGACCAATTTTGTTTATTTTTGCAATGAATAAACGCAATAAAACTGTGTATGTATCTGGAAAGGCGCCTGTTCAGCCATGGCCCGATGTTGGTCTTTATCCACAGTGCATCACAGAGATTACACCTAGTATCACCAACATTACCCACCAGGGCCGCCAGTGCGTTTATGCTGGAAATCTAGACTTATTTTCACCCCCCAAAGGCAGTGAGATGAAAGGGGGGGGGGGATCAATAAAGTAGCAGCTGCAATTCATCCTCCCTCTCCTCCTCCTCGACATGATTATTCTTTCCTCGAGGATCTTTGGGTGAAGGAGATGGTGGGTGGGACTCAGGCAGCTGTTTCTTTCAAGCACACATCGTCTATGTGCAGCAACTCCCAACGCGCTTCCCCCAGATAAGCCGCAAAGTACTGACGGAGAGTCTGTGCTTATCCCGGCCGGATTGATCGGTCGCGTCCTGGTAATGAAGAGATGGAACAAAGATACCCTACAGTGACTTTGATTTTCCCAACCCCTTCCTATCGTTTGTAATAACACTGTGGGGTTACTTTCTTGTATCTGGTGGGGATGCTGGTGCACATTTGGAAGCTGGTGCACAGCTAATACACTTGTCTTATTTGGTAAACAAAACTTGTTAATTCCCTTGAGTAGAACACATCGAGCTGCATGGCTGTGTGTGCAATATGCATATAATAGAGCTTTTAATAAAAAGGCAATGGCAGAATGAATCTATACCAGGTCATAATCAATCAAAATCAATTATAAATATAAGCTTCTTTTTTTTATTGCTGCAGTGGTAAACAAAACCAAAAAAAAAAAAGTGAATCTATAAACGATGGACAATAATGAATAATAAATCAATAAATTCAAAATAACGTATTTCCTCCCGCTTGGAATTCTCCGTTTCATCAGCAGCTGAACAAACTCTGCCCCGCATCGTTGTCTTACAATAAAAAAAAAGAAAAAAGACAAAAACACATTAAAAAGACATTAAACAGCCTCTCAGGGCAGGGTTGTTGCTCTGCTCTGCACAAGTCGTTAGTGTGAGGTAGCACATAGCAGTACCAATGGCCTCCTCGGATCAAAGTTTCTGTTTCTGTTTCTGTTTTTCTTTATAGAAAACAAAGGGGACCCTCTGGGCAGCACAGCTGAACTTGCCATCCCTCTGCCATTCAGCACACAGACAATGCCGGTAGGATAAGCAGTGTGATGTGGTTGCCCCTGCGGTCGTGTACTTTGCCGTGTTGGTAATGGGAATAAAAAATGTAATTGCCATGGTCTTGTCCATAGGCGATGGAAAGCTATTGCATGCTACATACTGAAACACATCATATGGACCTCAGTTGTAATGTTGTTACTTGCAGTATATTCTTCTCCATCTGTTCTTAATGGCTGCTGTCAAGCCTCAATCAATCCCTACTCTAGACCACTTTTCTGAATTACACTTCCAATAAGTGGTTTCTCACTGCAGGTCAGACGATCCCTGCACCGTAACAATACATTGAAAAACAATATATTGCTGTCTTGAATGAAAGTAGCACACACTGTCACGCCAAAGGGGCCGTTTCAATTTGTGATGGCGTTGATGTATGTATTTAGAACAGTTGTTCAGGGAAATGGTTTGCGAATATCCGCAGAGACGCTGTGTCAGTGCGAGGTGATAAGCTTTGCCTTGTACAGCTAACGCATTCCCCATCGCTCAACCTACGCAACAAAAATGAACAGAAATGAAAAACATCCATCATGGCTGGTGAGCTTGTTTCTCTGTTTGAAGTTGGATAACAGGATAACAGGATGTGGTTGAAGGGTTATGCAACGTCGTGGTATCAAAATCTGCCTTGATGGGGATCACCCTGATTGATATACTGTTCCTGTCTCGTGAGGGGCAATGTCTAAATCGTTTTCATTTATCTGGATTGTTTAGCGATATGATGTTCGAAATATAACCACGCCGATTATAAATCAAAGCACCGTGAGATGTGCGAAAACATTTGACAGGGATCTCAGAAACAGCGGGAGCTGAAATTGCAGATGGTTGGTTGGATCATTGATTGGGGTACCTGTTTAACCAAGCATTCAAATTATATTAAAGAAGTAGGTTGAGATAGACTTATTTGAATGCCAACTCAAACGCTGGAGCCCTGCTGTCCTGTCTGTCTGTCTGTGTGTCTGTCTGTGTGTCTGTCTGTCTGTCTCTGTACGTACAGTATATGTGGGCGCGAGCGTGTGTGTTTGCGTGAGTGTGTGCCATTAGAGCAGTATATTAATCGTATGGCATTCCAAAAGCAGCATAAAAACTGAAACCAAACTAAAGCCAAGGAGCCCGAGTCTTTCTCCAAGCTTCATTAAACCAAGCTAGCCCGATTCTCTCAACTCTCTTTACCAAACCTGAGATTCTACCGGTATTGTCAATTACATTTCTGATATAATTTGTACTATAATGCCCAACAACATGCCTGCAGCAAACCACTACAGACAGCCTTTCAATCTTTCTTTGTTGTGGTGTGACCCGTTGATGATAAGATCGCATTGAAATATAAAAATATATAGAGTTATTAGAACTCCATCAGATATTGGCGTCTCCAGAGGGCGAAGGCTCGTCTCCAAGGGGGACCTTATCTCACCTTGCCTCCGTTCATGATCCTGAACCTTTTTAGAAATGTTTGCCTCGCACCCTCTAGCACATTCTCTGTGTCATCGTGGCATTTCTTTTTGCCCTTAACCTGACACCTTTCACACTGGGGAAATCTGTAGTTTATCAATTTTATGAATTTTTGAAGAATCTTTTTTTGAAGACGGACGTGTGAGATGTTCCCAGGAGGTGGGCACGGTCGACTGACTCATGCCTCAGAATACAAACAGCGAGAAGAAAGCCAACGTGATTCCACCACTGGACCCAACCAAATTCCTGTTCTCTCTCTCCAAGCCAAACCGCGTCTCTCATAACAGATTCAGTGAAAGTCCGCTGGTCGGTCAAGATGTCCCTCAGGTCTCTATACTGTCTGTCTGCTCTGTCCTCTCTGCCGTCCGTTCAGTGAAATCCGCTGTCGGTAAGAGTCTTAGTCTCTGTCTGTCTGTCTGTCTGTCTGTCTGTCTGTCTGTCTGTCTGTCTGTCTGTCTGTCTGTCTGTCTCTGCTCTGTCTGTCTGTCTGTCTGTCTCTCTCTGTGTCTGTCTTTCTCTCTCTCTCTCTCTCTCCTCTCTCTCTCTCTCTCGTCTTCTCTCTCTCTCTCTCTCTCTCTCCTCTCTCTCCTCCTCTCTCTCTCTCTCTCCTCTCTCTCTCTCTCTCTCTCTCTCTCTCTCTCTCTGCTGCAAATGCAACAGGGTGTTGCCTGTAACAGTTATCATTATCTTTATCCTTCAACACCAGGATGTTTTAAAGGATGATGGGTGGCCAATTAAAGCCCACTTGCTGTACTATTGAAACGTCTTAAGAACATCCTGTCCTAAAGGTGCCGTCCACTCCATGTTCAGAACAAGTAATAAATGTTACTTATTAAATGCTTAAGTGGTAGTTATGTACTTTTGACTTTTTTTGCCAAGCGTGTTCCTACACTGCCACGGTTACCATTCGACTAAGTCATACAAATTAAATGAAGTGTGTGTGTGTGTGTGTGTGTGTGTGTGTGTGTGTGTGTGTGTGTGTGTGTGTGTGTGTGTGTGTGTGTGTGTGTGTGTGTGTGTGTGTGTGTGTGTGTGTGTGTGTGTGTGTGAGAGAGAGAGAAAGTGGGAGGAGAGAGATGGGAGAAAAAAGACAAGGGGAGAGAGATGGCTGAGAGATGGAGGAACATGGGGGGAGAGAGAGAGAGAGAGAGAGAGAGAGAGAGAGAGAGAGAGAGAGAGAGAGAGAGAGAGAGAGAGAGAGAGAGAGTTATGAAAATGAGTGAGGGGGATGGCAAAGGGGAGAGAGCAGGAGAAACAGAGAGGGAGAGGGGGTGGAGACAGGAGAGGGAAAGAGGGAATAGCCCTATATACAGTATATTGCTTCGCATACATCTCCCCATTGCCTTTCATTTTGTGAGTGCAGCTACGGTATGGACCTATATTGGCCGAGATCAGATAAGAGTGTTGATAACAATGTTATTCACAGTGGTGGCTCACTCATTGTGAGTTCATATTCTCAGTCTTCCCTTTCACAAGAGATCACCAAAGTCAATTCTCCTTCCTAGTTTGGACTGAATCCATTTCCTTTGTCAATTCATTATTTAGCCTCAAGCCATGTACCTCTTCACTGAAGTGTTTTTGCACATACACTGCAGTGTTTATATATCCCTACTGGCTGTCATGTATATGCCACAGTAGGCACTGTAAAGCTTTTTTCATGTGTACGTTTTATGTATTTTCGTGATCTTCTGATCTTATTGTATCTGCTTATTTTAACGCCATACTCTGACGGACCTCCAGATCTTTCTCCATCCTGTTTAATCCACAGCCAAAAACGACACAGCCTTGTTGTGTAGCACCACAAGGAGACCATTACAAATCAAACGCCAAAAACTTTAGTGTTTGACCTCCCCAGACACACAAACAGCTGCAGGACCAACAAGCAGCTCTGACAGAGATTGATTATTTTATTACTTCAAGTTTAGTTTCATGTTTACTGTTTCCCAAAGGACCAACTTCAAAACAACACTGGTGTGAGCTACAGCATCAGAGCTTATTACATGCACTCTTTCTGATTTCGATATTTAGAGTCTCCTTGTATTTGTCCCTACAATCCTTTTTTACCCAAACGCTGGCGCACTAAGAATCAAATTCTCAAGCTGTGAGGTTTAAAAAGCAGTGTTTTGAATACCCATTCACATGGCCGACTATTGTTAGATAACTTCTTCTATTTTAAAAAAATAGATTTTAAATGCTAAATCATTTCTGCACCGCACAGTCAAACTGAAATGCAATTATCCTTCTTTCTTCCAGAGCTCATTTATTCCACCAGGTAGAGTTGTTATCGATTGAAGATAAACACTCGTGCTGATCTACATTCTTTGCACCCGCACAGCGTGTTGCACCTTCAGTAAAATCCTCGCTGAGCCTCCACAATATTGTCATGCTGTGTCTTCACATGTACCCCGCTTCTGTTCGTCTTGTTGTTACCGTGGTTACCTTTTTGGTTTCCATCTGTGTTTTTTTTTGGTTTGTTGCGAAACCCAAAATAGCAACCGTGTTTGGCTGATGATACAGAGATGAAACGCAGAGAGAGGTTTTAGTTATGTTCTTGGACTAGCGTCCTTACCCATAGAACAGGTAATACACTGGGGTTTCCCTGGTGGTTCCCCGGGGTAGAGTGCGTACCATTAAGGCCCAGCGCTGACTGCAGCGACACAAGTTTGATTCCTACATGTGGTCCTTTGCTGCATGCCTTCCCGTCTCTCTCTCCCTTCCTTTCCATCTCTCTCTACAATAAAAAAGGATAAAACCTTCGGAAAAAAAATAAATAATAAGAAATACAATCTCCAGATGGGGAATGAACCAATGGGACCCCTTGCCAGCACCCCCATCGGACCCGGCCTCCATCATGAGCTCATTTTGGGCCGTTTGGACTTCTGAGCTCCCTCGGTCTTAGGGAGAACAAAACAGACAACCTCATTAGTCCCTTAGTTGCCCCTGTTGACGTTTTCCGCTCTGGGTTTGGAATTTTGCCACCCTTTGCCACCCTCTAAACATGGCGAGGCGCCGTGCCAACGTTTAACGTCGAGGACAATTTCACATGTAATGACGTTTTAATGGGGATGATTATGATGGCTTCCTGACGGGGTTGATGCCACGGAACAGACCGCCACCCACGCCATAGCCCAGATGTTTTGAATTTCAACGTTTACCTCTCTGAGCTTCTGTCACACACACACACACACACACACACACACACACACACACACACACACACACACACACACACACACACACACACACACACACACACACACACACACACACACACACACACACACACACACACACAGTCACACAAGTCTCACGACATGCAGCATATGCATCTGTTTGTACAAATCTTTTTTTTTATTTTTCCACCAATGACAAATATTGTTGGTTTCAATTACAGTGGTCACATTCACCTCTTTACTGCACTTTTATAGCACTTTAACAGATAAATAGGTCACAAATGATGTCTGCACTTTGACAAATTATGTCTGTTTTCTTCTCCATGATAGCCTCCTTCTGCATTAAATACTGATGTGTAAACATTCTTTTTATAATTATTTTCAATTTGATGATTAAATATTCGATTTTGAATATTCCCATTTTTTTCCTTCTGAATGGAGAGGGTAAAAGTTAAAAAAAAAATGCTAAATTAATGACGAAGTCAAACTCCCCTGAATAAAATTATAAAAGAACATCCAAAAAAGTATATATACCGTTTATAATCGTGCATGATTTGAAAATCATGTAGTCATCAATCACATACTTTATGCCGCCGGGCTAGTATTAACATCTACTGTAATCAATCCATAACTTACAGGAAATAAAACACCCTTCACGAGACCTACTGCAGAAACAAGATACAGTCATTGTCTTTGAATCCTGCAGTGACGGCTAAGGCATAGATCAAAGAGCGCTACGGCTCCCCACCAGGCCAAAGATAATGCAACAACCAAAGGATCTTTCTGTTGTCTGTCTTCAAGCCACTTATTCCAGATGGGTATGATGAGTTGCGATGAAATGGTTCTGTGTGGCGGACGATAAAAGACCCAGGGTATCCCATCAGCAAACTGGATCCTGCAGATCTGAAACTGCCACGGATACGGGGGGTCTCGACTGCACAGAAGCAACGAGGGCAAAGATGGGGAAATCCGCGGATCAGCATACGAACGTGCTTATGGATAATCCGTGCTGATGTGTGGATTTTCCCTTCTTTCTACCCCTCAAAACCTTGAAGCCCGCCAGAGAGGTCTCAGTCGCCGCTGAGTCGTTGGCCCACGGTCCTGTGACTGAGACACGTTCAATCGGACCCTGAGTAGGAAAATGACAAATCCTATACTGGTGGAAAATAGGGTGACACTTTTTGTGGTTTAAAGACTTGGGTCTTCGTCACAGAGCGATGGTGAGTCCATCGGGAATGTGACTGAATGTAACAGGATTCACACACAACAGGCCACACCGTGCAAAATAAGATTCTCTCTTTGAATCCCCCTGAAGAAAGAAAATGGAAATGATATCCACATTTGTTCACCAAAAGGTATTGTACACATTTTAATATCTTATAACCATAATCATCCATCATTTTGGGTGTACGTGGTATTATGGACTCCTCAATCATATTGAAATCCAGGGCCTCTTTAACGGATAGTAGAAAAAACAGATAATCTTTAGTGCTGCTACCTAATAGTTTCCCATTACCTTTGACAAAAGAGAACTCTAGAAGTGCCTTCATTACATAGTTTAAGAAGTCCTTACTTTCGGTGCACAAAGGGCAGCACATTATGACCCACTGAGCCTTTTCACAAGAACGGCGCTTTGAATTACTGAGATGGATAATGGGGTTTAAGAGACAACAGCTCAAACCTCTCCTTTGTCCAAAATTGCTGTGTGCTGATGATTTTCTGGAAAACTGATGATACATTTAAGTTGTTAAATCTTGTACATTTTCACAAAATCGTGTAAATTCTTCTTGAGTATCTCACTACCTGCAAAGGCGAGAATATAGATTAAAAGGACAGGGAAATTCTAACTCCAACGGAAAGTTTTGTTTGAAGTGAAAGTGAAACCAGAGTACACCGTCCATGGCATGCATATTATGTACCGAATGAGAGAGCTCTTTGTGGACTTATGAACTTTAACCTTTCACACACACACACACGCACGCACACGTTTGCATCTATATGACCAACAATGGAAAGACCTCGATGTAGCATTGGCTGTATCATGTCTTTCATCCGTCCTTTGGAAATCACTGAAAGAATAACACAAACACAGCGGCAATTGACGATCAATTCCCAAAAATTTGGTTTTCAGAAAATGCTTGAGGCACTTGAGCTCACAGCAGCCCATTGTGAAGAGAAGCAATGTAACCCACCAGGGAATACAAGGAAACATAATTGCTTTTCATTCCTTGGCACCTCTGCTCATTTTTCTCTCAGAAGGGAGGGTTAGGACAGGACATTGTTGATGAAAATTAATTTAACATTATCTAGTAGCATCGCCATGGCATCTCATGTTAAACCAACATTTACAGGCATGATAATAAACAAGAGTTTATTTTTGCCAGAGGACTACCCCTTTCACATAGATGGTTGCAAAACACAAAATATATATCTTTTTTATGTTGCGTATTATTTAGTTGTACAGAAACCCCATTAGAACCTAAATCCCCTCAATTACCCAGATACTGCAAAGAACTTTGACTGCATCTTCTGATGAACAAAGTGATCCATGGCATTGTTCAGCATCCCTTGGAGAAAAGTCCCCTGTTGTCAAGGCAAATATAGTCATTACCCAAGGGGATACATATGAAATCCACAACACCTTTGAGCCCTTTGGCCCGGGGAAAGCTGTGTCTCAGTTCCGTCCGTCTCGTCAACCTACACACATACACACCTCTGTTCCTCAATCATATCGCATCGTTTTACATGTGTATCGGTAACTGCAGGGGATCTGACACCAAAACGCTCAGTCAAAACATCCCTGAAAAGATGTTATTTTTCGACGTTGGAAGAAAGATGCGAAGATTGAGAACTCCTGTCGTCTGAAGTGGTTAGGATTCACACGCTCCACACAGTACAGAAACCTATTCATAACTATGAGCAATATATACAGATATAAAGATATACATCTCAATGGTCCGACTCCGGGGTTGGCTCAGGTCCGACAGCAGAGCAGCTTGTGAAAGACATTCCGGAACTCTGTGTTGAAGGCAGTGTAGATGATGGGGTTGACGGCGCTGTTGACGTAGCCCAGCCAAGTCACCACGGAGATGAGCGTTGGGCCGATGTTGCATGACTCACACAGCACGTTGGTGACGTGCACCACGAAGAACGGTGTCCAGCAGGCCAGGAACACACCTGTGGGGCCGGGCGGGAAGAACAGAGCGGGCGAGACGAAGAAGGTGGGGTTAAGGTTAAAGTCTCTGTTATGTTTGGACGTCGACGCAACGCAATGACCAGGCAGTCGCTTCGACACAGTCATGAACCTGTTTTAGTTCTTCGTTGGGTCACAGTCCTTGCTGCTGCGTCGACTTGACGCAAGGTAACATTTTTTGGGAGGTGCACATCAGGCCCTTGCGGTAGATGCAAGGAGGGACCACAAGGACGTAATGGATCTGTAAACCCCCTTACATTGCGTCCACGTGGAACCATAATTAAGCCTTAAGGTGTGACCGCCAGGTGGATCGCGTCATAATTAGGAAGACGAGTAGTGGGGCGAGCTGGTGTTGCCCTTTTTTCGACAGGATCTAATAGGTCGTGTAGATCTCTGTTGTGTGTATGAAGCATTGCATTTTGATTTTGAAAAACGTGATATTCATGCAGCACATGTCTGCTATGTGTAGAGCAGAGACGTAAGGAAGCGGAGGCAAGTCGTTTCCAAGGTGATTTACAGCCCGGTGGGATTTCACACTGCCAGAACCCTTCATTCAGAGGGCTTCATGTAAAAACTGCAATTATCACTTTCTATAAAAAGCCCCTTTGCCAAACTGATATGTATCGCCTTCAAGCAAATTTTATCAGCTTTATCTTTTTTCGTGAGTGTTTTACAGAAAACCATATCACGCTGAGCTGTATCACGTGTTTTCAATTTGTTGGGTATGATTATTTCTAACACCCCAAAACCTTCACCATTCCTTATTTCTTTTCCTCCACCAGATAGCTATACTATACTATACTCCACATTATACATAGGGGTTGACCTGGGCGAGATGCCTACTTGCTCATTACTGACAATATAATTGCATGTATTGCCGCGATATAAGTGTCTGCTGAACGCAGCGGAACAGTGCGCAGCGACTCACCCACGACGACCGGAAGGACCTTCATAGCCTTGCGTTCCCTCCCGCTCACTCGGCTGCTCTTGCTGTTGCGCCGCGACCTCTTCACCCCGAAGGCCTTGGCCAGGCCGTTCTCCCTGCCGCCGCAGCCACCTGCCTCCCCGGCAGCTCTCTCGACGGGGTCACCGTCGGACCCGCTGTCCACCTGCGTCGTCATGGGGTCGCTCTCCGCTGCCGCCGTCAGGCAGTCCTGCCCCCCTTCCCCCTCGCCCTCCGGCGGTCCCAGCGGCGTCGCCAGGGGAGTTGACACAACAGAGATTGCGGACGGCGACGTCGGGCTCAGATACACCGCCTTCTCCCTGCCAGCGGCGACGGCAGTGGCACCACCGCCTCTCGCCTTGTCCCGCCGCAACGCCGAGCTGAGCCGCAGCGAGAGGCTTCGGCGGCCCCCGTGCGCGACCTGGCTGCGACTTCGGCCCGTGCTCCAGCGCCGAAGGCCGCGGAACATCCAGTAGTACAGGAAGAGCATGACGGGACAAGGCACGAAGAAGGAGCACACGGAGGAGTACACCACAAAGTGGTCGTCCTCCAGCTTGCACACGCTGGGGTCGCGGCCCGGCACCCGGTTGAGGCCGAAGATGACGGGGCTGGCCACCACGAGCGAGAGCACCCAGGTGGCAGTGATGAGGGCCAGCTGGCGCACACTGAACTGGTTCCGGTTGTATTTGAGCGGCACCACCACGGCGATGTATCTGTGAAAGAGAAGGAGAAGGAGGGTGGGGGAGAAGCAGAGAAAGGGAGCGATGAGTCTATTCGGCCAGGAATAAACGTGGTCACGGTTCAGTGTTTCTGAATCTCATTCTGAAATCGAAATCGATATTTCATGTAATGGAGTCAGAACGGTGGTTAGCGCACAATTCTCAGAGGGGCATTTCAACCGCAAATTACCCCTCTGTTAGCCAAATAGCCTCGGCCAAATAGCATCAGGTGCCACGGCGTATGCATTAGTCCAATCATTAGGATATGCGCAGGTGCTGTAATTTCAGGTCTTCATTGTCACCGTTTTTATTAGCCCACTGACAGCCCAGTCTGTCACCTCCGAGGCTAAATGATGCACTCTATAATATCCTCGTCACCTTCTCGCGGGCTCTGAGGATTGGGATTATTATAATGATTGAGCTGGATGGGGCAATAAAACAATTCAGCCGTCACAGGCTCACAGATGGGCGAGGTCTCTTCCAAAATGACAAATCATTCAATGGGAAATACAATGTTGGCTCAGATGTGAGAGGAATTTGTAATTATGTATGAATGGTAGAGGGGGTGTTACAAAGCAAGATGTGGATTGATTTAGTGTTTATTTTCCTGTGTCATGTTTGCAAAAACACTTAGGTAGCAGGTGTCTTTTTCATATTCCGAATGAAAGCAAATTGTCAAAATCGACCCGAGAAGGCCAGGAATCAATAGAAGTCACTTGTTGGGTGGATTAGGCTTACCTGTCCACGCTAATGGCACACAGGTTCAGGATGGAGGCAGTGCACAGCATGACATCCATGGTCATCAGAGCATCGCATATGTAGGTGCTCAGCGTCCATATGCCACCCAAGAACTAAACAGCAATACACACACCACAGTCAGAAACGGCAGTTAGCGAAGCACAACACTGTATGTATAAGAGATAGAGTTGGATGCCCTGCTGTACTATTGTGTTGTATAGTATTTAGGGTTATTTATATTTCCTGTATTTTACTTCGTGCACATTTCTTTCTTTCTTGGGCATGACACCATTATGTCTCCTGGAATAAAACATTACTCTGAAACTGAAAGGTTTTCAGTGGGGAGTCTTCATCAAAGTTACTGGTTCAATTCTGAAGGCACTTTGCTGTGATGTATCTGCATCTCGACATGCAAGTACACGGAAATCGAATAACCATGTCTTTGGGATGCCTATTGATTTTCTGAACCAAGTAAGTAAGTAAGTAAGACTAATCAGTAAGACTTGGATAACAGTGTCTGCTCAATTTAATTTATAAGGACAACAAATTTTTCAAATCTAAAGTTTAAAATCGTCAATCCCCAAGGGGAAATACTAACTTCTGCCGAAACACACAACACTATACCCCCAATGTACAAACATAATTATCAAGACAATCAAGGAAAAATTAGCCCTCCACTTCACATGATTAAACTCAGCAGTTTAGCAAATGTGGAAATGACAAACCAAAGAATCAAAGGAGTACCATGCCAGAAAATCCCACCGACCAAATCAATCTTTTGAGACCACACCACTCAATCTTTTGAGATACTACACTACATCTCAGCAATCCTGTTCCATCGAACCACACAACAACACCACAGACCCCACCACTCCCACCACCACCACCTCCTCCGCAGCCACCACCACCACCACTGCCGCCACCACTCCCACCACCTCCGCTGCAGCCGCCACCACCACTTCCTCCACCACGACCACATCCCCCCAACCATCACCAACACCACCAGCACCAGCACCACCGGCACCTTACCTCAGTATAGACGTACAGCGGCAGCACCAACACGGCCAGCAGGAGGTCGGCCACCGACAGGCTGATGATGAAGTAGTTGGTGGCGGTCTTGAGCGAGCGCTCGGTGAGCACACTGAGGCACACCAGTACGTTGCCCAGGATGATGATCAGGATGAGGGGGATGCCGAGGACCAGGGCCAGGTAGTTGTAGCTCCTCTCCGCCGGCTCCTCGGGCGTGCTGCCGGGCGTCACGTTTTCCATGATGGCGGCCCCGAACAGAAGCTCTTCTGGGCTAGCATCTAGACGGGGGGAGAGGCGGGGGCGTTGTTGGAGTTTGTGGAGCAACGGTTCAATCACTATTGCAGTGCACAGGGGTTTACGTGTAATTGGCAGGAATCGCATTTTAAAGCGATTCAGAGAATCATTTCACAGGGAAATGTAATCTCGGAGGTGAAGGTGTGAGCTTTCAAGCCTGTGTGCCTAATTTTGGGTGCAATTTTAGTGGCAATTTTAGTATAACCGGTAAAATGTGCAATCTCACCTGGCTGACGAGTGGCCATGCCAGCTGTAGACCTTCTCCGGAGCCTCAGCCTCGGTCCGACGGAGGGGAAAACCTATGCCCGCCCGCCACGCCTCCACCTCCGCACACATGGTGCCGGCGCTCTGAGCTGTTCATGGGTTGTCGATGGCGTCTCCCACACGGATTAAGTATCTGCCAATAAACAGTTAGGCGTTTCACATTTAAACCACAATTTTCGCAGCGCCATCCGACTCCCACACCTTTTCACAGTTTTGTCTTGAGCTGTTTAAACGACGACCGGCCTTGAGCGGCTCATTAGTGTGGATGAGGAGAAAATAAACCAGTTAAGAACTCATCTTAACTGCACATGGATCCAGACGAAACAGAGACTAGGCTGGAAACCGGTACTGGCCGGACAGGCTTAGGTACGCATGGTTTTTCTGTTTTGTTACGGATATATTCCACCAAAGAAAACTCATTTGCGAGATTGGATTAAACTTTCAGAAGGGGATTTTAATGACTGTATTTCTACTATGGCCAGTCTACATTGGAAGGATTGGACCCTTTAATGACACTTTTAACTTAAGTTTACTACTGCTGGCTGAGTTTGTGTTCTCCAATTACACGCAGAGAGATCCTCGCCTCCAGCCATATGATTGGTCGTAACAAATATATGGAGCGAAAGACAGCGAAACGACTTGCTCACACAGATCTGAAATTGTCCGCCATCAGACTTTAGATACAAATTTGAAGACTGGCTGCATCCGAATACTCATACTTGACTGCTATATAGTAGGCATATTGTAGTACGTCACAAATATAGTGTGTCCAAATGCTCAGTACGCATTCTGTAGAAGGCAAAAAGTTTCTGAATGCAAACTACTGCCACAGTATACAACGGTAGGTCACTACGCTAACCCACAATTCAGCCGGAGTCTGGTAACCGAAGAAGAAGAACGCTGCGGTGAAAAATAAATAAAAAATCTGTAAAGGTGACTTTAATTTTGCCAACATCTGATGTGCAGTGCACAGAGGGGAAATACGTAATCTCCAAACATCCGGTGGCGTTTCGGAGGCGTTCTACGCATAGTTGTAGAACGTACTACATTAATGGTCAAGTAGTAGACGCTGCACATAAATAGTTATATACATAGTATTCGGATGCACCCTAAGATTCGTGGGACAAGTAAAGAACAAACCACGCTGGGTTGTTGAAAAAATTAATGGCCAGTTTTGTGTCGGCGCCGTTGCCCACTTTACAGCCCCTGACTGAACTATTCATTTTACCAAGCGCTCTGATCTATGCCGGTAGAAACCTGATAAAAAAAACATATTTGTTGTAACAAATCAATTTCCTTAATGTCTTCCAAACATCATAAACTGTCTCAAACATGTAATGTACATCTTAGAACACAATGTCATTACAATGGTAAGTATGTGTGTGTGTTACAGGGTTTACAACAGCACCATGAGGGAGAAGCAGTGAGAGATAACACATTTAAACACTGCATTTGCACCTGTCAACATTAAAACAAGATTTGCAGCAATGTAATCTGGCCATAAATATTTTTTTACTTTTCCTTTGTATTAATGAAAGAAACAAACACTCATGATTCTGAATGAGCAATCAGTTCATTTCAGAGATCCCTGAGATTATGACCATCGTTCCTGTAACTATAATTGGTCAATGATGGCAGTGGAAATGTGCGCGCCGTCTCAGGAAAATGGGAACATTTTAAGAGGAAACAATGTACCGCTGTACTACACACTGTTTGAACTTCTCATCAAATTTCCAACTTTCTTTCGCTGAGCATTCCTCTGCGCTGACATCTACACAGAGTGCCGAATAGGTGGCCCCAGGGCTCCTTCTCCAATATTTCCGTTGACAAAGTGAAACATTTGGCTTTGAATGTCAGATGAGTTGTTTGGAGGAAGTGCAACCTCAGAGCTTTCGATGTCAGCCCTCTCTCACTCTCGCTCGATCTCTCGCTGTCATCCCGTTGCTCTCTCTCTCTCTCTCTCTCTCTCTCTCTCTCTCTCTCTCTCTCTCTCTCTCTCCTCTCTCTCTCTCTCTCTCTCTCTCTCTCTCTCTCTCTCTCTCTCTCTCTCTCTCTCCCTCCCCACCCTGTGTTTCTGTCTTTGTTATCCTCCCAGCTCCTCAATAGGGGTTGCCATGACACCGAGGAAAGCTTGTGCAACATAAACACGTCCTTTGTGCTTTTTTATGGATATAAATAAATATATACATGTAGCGTGTGAAGTGCCTCATGCTGTCAAACGAGGATTAATCCTTTGAATAGGCTCAAGGTGAGATGACCACTGTCTTTGTACCATGTAGGGTTTAGTGTCGCAGCTCACAGGAAGATCAATGTATCTGGCCGAGTCAGTGCAGGAGGACATTCTGGTGGTTAAGGTGGTTGACTCCATTCCGAAAGGTTCTGGGTTTGAACCCAAATGTCAAAAGCCATCCCTTAGGAAGATGCCTTAAACCTTGGATATCACCCGGGCATGGGATGAAACCACTCTCAGGAAAATGGATAAAATTGAGTTCCCATCTGTGCTAAATTATTATACGTGAGCCTCCATCTGCTAAAGATTAAAAGGAGGAGGGATGAAGTGCCCACACAGGAGTGGACCACGAAGTTGTGAAGATCCGTCGTGCAAACCCAGTTTCGCCAAATAGAAGCAATTTGCAGCAATGTAAAATAATCTGTCTGTAAATATCACATATCGCCATATGCACAGATTGAGTTTTCAACTGCTTGATTCGTTATCATTTGTTCGGTTTATTGCACAGGACTTTGCCTGGCACTCTGGGAAATAAGTGTGACACATTGTCCGATGTGCAAACAAGTTTAATCTGAAGTAAATCCGCTCAAAATTAGTTTTTGAGATAATAAGCAGAAAAGGTGGAATATTGAACCTCAAAATGAATTCAACGTTGCGGATATTATGTGTATAATATTTATGTAATTGTCCATCTGTCTGAAACAAAACCAAATAAATGAAACTGAAACGAATCAAACAAGTATTATGATAGGCTCTAATACAAACCTTAATACAATAAGTGTGTGTTTTGCTGTGTCGGACAAGCATCACAATATGCGCAGATGGAGTTTGTTATTATTGGTTATTTCGTATGAAAATCTAATTAAAAAGTTTGTAATTTCTGCAGGAGGTTATAATACAAAACATACTAAATAAGTGTGTGTGCACACGTCAAAGCCTCTACCCAGAGGCACCGATAATGTATTCAAAATTCACTATAAGTCGATTTGGATACGAGCGTCTGCTAAATAACTAAATAGTACTTGAATGGTATTGCAGCTGCTAATATCATGCAGAAAAGAAAACGCAAGGTAATCCAGTCCCACTTCACTTTTAATAATTCACAATACATTGAACGTGTAACATTTCATTTGTAATGCACATTCATACAAGACCATGAGTGAATGTATATACAATGGCGGCTGACTGATGAGTGGAATTCTCATTCATAGCTGGTATTCTCATTCATAATGAATAATAATGCATACTCCCTGTTGCAAGGGGATCACTCTCATAGGAGCTCCCACACTCCACCAACATGGGGGACGTGTCTCCTCCAAATCACTTCTCCAAAATTATTATTCCTCCCCCTCCTCCCCATTTTACCAGAGTTTTGCTTCATTTTCAGTCAATGATCAACATTTAAATGATACTTAATCAAGATAATAATAATAATAATCTTCTCTGGTCCCTCCCACCTGTTGCACCACATCCGCCCCCCCTGCCAAAACCATATCAAAAGAAATTAAAGATTGTATCACGGCCCTCCCTACCGGATGGGGAGATCGGTTCTTTGGTGTTTCATGCCAATGAAAAATATCCTTTGTGAATATCCTTACATCATACAGGAAACCAGGGGGGGGATTGATTGCACATGCTTTTAAACGCTTGGCCAAAACAAGCCCGGGAAACGATTACATGTAGGTTGGTGTGTTGTCATGGCCCTAAGATGACAAAGTCTTACCTCAGCACCAGCCTGAATCAGTAGTCACCCTGCAATCAATGACAACCGGGAAACAATACAGGGAACATGCTTTCCGCTAATATAAGTTCTAGTATCCATTTTGTGTTTGACTTCTGCTTTTCCAATTCTTTCCTTCAGTTTTAAGTATGCTTGTTTTGTCCTATATTCTGTATTGGACAACGGTTGTTATTTTTCAACACAATAACTCTGTTTGTATAGTAGCTTTGACATTTCAGAGTCAAATATGAAGCTAGGAGGGTGAGCTAGGGACTGATAAGAAAATCGCTTTGAACCTGAAAATATCTCAGGAGCTGTCATCTGTGACATCCAATTCATATCAGTCACCTGTACCCACCATAAACATTTTTAAAAGGTTCAGTGCCATATCGGTATCTCAATAAATGCACCTACCTTTAGAATTATTTAAAATATATATAGCCTTTTTAGATATCTACAGAACCCGAACTTCAACACTTTCTACTAGCTAAATAACTCACAAAATGAAGACGAGAACATACTTAAACTTGAAACACCATAACAATCCTTTTAGGAGCAATGCCATATTTGAACTAGAGGAGTATTCAACTGCTTTTCACGTGGTTCAGCAATGGTACCGCATCCATGAGTTGGAAAGCTGTTCATACCAACCCATGTTGCCAACATGAGGACAGATAGGATCCTTTAACCCTCCAGCGGCTCTCCTACACCCTTCATCATCCCAATGTCACCACTGCTTCCCCTTGGTCTTATCTCCAGTCACAAGGAGGCCCTGGAGGGATGGATGCAGGTCACTGCTGTCGTAACACAATGAGCATTGACTGACACCCTACTTCGACATGTTGACCCTTTAATGCCCATCAGGCGATGGCAGTGGTGCAGACCCAGAGCCCCGAGAAATCATGCTTGAACCCCAAACTGTAAACGTTTGTATGAATGTTTACATCAATGTTTGAAGGTGATATATTCTACCACCAGGTGTGGGTGGATAGATAAATGAGCCACGTTTGCTACAGTCCACTGGGTAGGCTGGTAGACTGATCTATCCAGCGTACATCTAGGTGGACACACCCACTTGTGATGTCAGAATAGGCAGATGAAAATAAAACGGCTTGTAACGGCTAATCACACTCACACCTGGTAGTATAATCTGCCAAATTTAAATAAAAGAGAAAATAGATAGAAGCTTATTATAGCTCCAAACAAATTAAATGTACACACGTTTTTCTAACAAGATGCTAAGTGGATGTGCGACCCGTGCATATGAAAAAGTCTACACTCATCTCGTAGCGCGGACTGGCTTGAAAAAGAAAAAGACTGAAAAAGGCTCTTCAGAGTATTATGACTCAGAGCCATAAGCCGAAAAAGGCCTTGTAGGGATGAGTCCCTGCTTGAATAATTTAAAGACTTTCAGCTTTTTTCTGTCCGGTTCTGTTTATTTTTATCTAAGTTCTTTAATAAACACTGAACTGGCGCTGTAAATAAATATATACTGTAAATGTTATGAAAAATATTTCTGCCTAGCTTAGTGGGGCTAGTAGCTTATCGGTGCCAATTATATAGCACTAACATTTATTCTTGTCGAGCAATAAGCTACACTTTTCCTTTGGGTTTTCTTTCTCTCTCTGTGAGCTGAATATGACATCTAATTTGACCAATGTGATACATTGGCACTTCCACTCCATATTGCAGTCTAATAATTTCCCTATGTCTGCAGTGGTTCATAACCTGCTGGCCTAATGGTGTGACAGGGGTGTCCTCAACTGCCACAATCCCACCACCAATCAAATGATCCGCTGTCTACGTTCCTCAACATTAGACGTTCAAACCCGCCCCTCTTTATTTTTAGGGTTTCAGCTGGTTATAATTATTGCAGCACCCAGTCTGAATTTCACTATCTCCTCTCCGTACAAACCTCTGCTTGTTGGTGAGACATGGACTAGATCAAGCCTCATTGCACAATATTAATTCCGGTTTCCCCGTCTCATGCAATACCAATATGGGTCCGAAATGGAATACCAAAATTGTATACAAAATCAACCCTCTTTTATTCAGTTCATAATGTTGATAAAAAAAATGGTCTCTTATAATCAAATTATATTGTACATGGAGCAAAACATTGTTAATATCCAACTTTTCATTGTTATTATAACTTTTGTTCATATCCTGAATACATCTCACTTTATTTTCCCAGATATTTCTCATTCATCCATGCAGCGAAGGAACAGGCATGGAGAGGAGTGCCATTACCCCTGATGAATCACCCGACACACCATTCCCCTGCCCTAACCGTCCCAGCCCTCTGTCCTTGAGATGTGCCAACAGGGAGCAGGTGCGTCCTAAGCAACAGGTGTCCTAACAAACAGGTTTCCCCACATAGCAGTGTCCTTATAAACAGGTGTCCTAACAAACAGGTCTCCTCCCATAGCGGTGTCCTCATAAACAGGTGTCCTAACAAACAGCTCTCAACCCATAGCAGTGTCCTCATAAACAGGTGTCCTAACAAACAGATGACCTCCCATAACAGTGTCCTTATAAACAGGTGTCCTAACAAACAGGTCTCCTCCCATAGTGGTGTCCTCATAAACAGGTATCCTAACAAACAGCTCTCAACCCATAGCGGGGTCCTCATAAACACAAACAGGTCCCCTCCCATAGTGGTGTCCTCATAAACAGGTGTCCTAACAAACAGCTCTCAACCCATAGCGGGGTCCTCATAAACAGGTGTCCTAACAAACAGGTCCCCTCCCATAACGGTGTCCTCATAAACAGGTGTCCTAACAAACAGGTCCTCTCCCATAACGGTGTCCTCATAAACAGGTGTCCTAACAAACAGGTCCTCCTCCCATAACGGTGTCCTCATAAACAGGTGTCCTAACAAACAGGTCTCCTCCCATAGTGGTGTCCTCATAAGCAGGTGTCCTCATAAACATGCCTTTATTTGTATTTGTTTTATGTATCAAACTGGCTCTCTGAGTCAAATAATAGGGTGTCTCGATTTGTGGGGAAGTATCAGGGAAGCGATAAAAAATCTCGTAATGTGGTATACTGACACAACAACAACAAAGGGGTGCACTGGTTTCATTGGGAGGGAAAACAAAAGCTGGTCGGAGATGTGTGTGTTTGGAAATCCAGTTAGTTTATGTGGCGGTATCCGGCTGTGCTGTACTGCAGCCACGCTGGCTTATTCTAATGTCACAGTGATGGGATGCGAGCTCCCCTAGACCAGGCCTCCAAAACAACAGGCGGAACCCAAGGGCTGGAACCCAAGCTGCCTCGCCTGATTGGACGAGGAGTCTGAACCTGCTGATTACAACCACACAGCACTCGATAGGTTCGCAACCAAAGGGCAGCGTCACTGATCCATACTTTTATGGGGAGCAGGCGGGCTGTAGATTTTCTAAGCAGGCCGGTAGAAGGTGTCGCAGGATTAATACATTTGTTGAATTTTCATTGAGTTGTCCATTCAGTGCAGGTCGCATTTATTCAGCGTTTCATTCGACACACTCCGGCTGTGGTCGCAACGGATAAATCAGGGCTTGTTGATGAATTTGTTCCTGGGTTCTTTTTGAAGTCAACAAAAGGTTTCATATCTTTTGGATGGTGTGCCCATAACGTTCATACATTTCCCCCACACAAACAACAGCTGTTCTCAGTCCTCATTCAGGCACTTCTATTGCGATTTTGGCTGTGGGCACTCCTTTCATTCGCAGGATTGTGGTTTCATTCCTGCCATGACTTCCAAAATTGCCAAGCAGGTGAGCAATGGCACCCGGAAACATCAAGGCTAGATTATTCAGACCCCTGTGATACAAATGATTACAAAGAAACAGATTTCTCCCCTTTCTTTTGTGACAACATCAGAATATTTGTCTTGAATTCTGTCGCCCCGTCTACGTAAGCTATTGCATTGTTCAGTTATGGTTTGACACTATTCCT
Source organism: Melanogrammus aeglefinus (assembly GCA_900291075.1). Taxonomy (NCBI): domain Eukaryota; kingdom Metazoa; phylum Chordata; class Actinopteri; order Gadiformes; family Gadidae; genus Melanogrammus; species Melanogrammus aeglefinus. The sequence continues at coordinate 332,301 of OLKM01000045.1, forward strand.
TGTTATTAATAATAATATCGGCAAAATATCAATACCTACCTATAATATTCGCCTAAAACATGAAAGCTTTGAGGCTTTCGTAAAACAAAAGCCTTGCCATAAAACGTGTTTCAGAAGACGTCGCGTTGTCCCCCTGGGAATTAAAACTTTAAACTTTAAACTTTGCTACCAGCCACTTTATCGCTGAAGCAGACTCAAAGACCTGCATACACAGGCAAATAATACCAGACACTTTATCCATAAAGAAAAGACAAAGAGGTGCATAAAAGAAACCTGGCAGAAGCCCAAGAAGCGCTTTGTCTCCCACAGGCCAAGCACATCAACGTTATTACCGAACACAACAGCGTTAACGCATGCTGTGGTGGATGGCGCTCACTTAGACCGCCTGCCGCTATGTTCTAATCACTGTTCATTGTGGTGCAATGTCTTGCATTTATGATAAGTGGGCTGTTTCATTCAAATTTGAGGAGATGATTCCCACTTAAAAGCCATCGCTGCCCGGGTTAGAATGAAATATGTATTGTGATTCAATAAACCCGTCTCACTGCAACGGGCATCTCCATCGCCCCCCCTACCCCCCCCTCCCCCGCCTAAAGCGTCGCTGAGGCTTATTTGGTTCATTTTTTTTGTACTCTTGTATCTTACGTCTTGTCTGTCTTTGAGGATTTGGAAAAGCACCGAAATACATATATTTATTTCTTTGTATTGACGAAACCGCAGCCTTCCTTGTTCCAAACAACAAACTCACCAGGCCTCGCCTCACCACTGAGGAGCCTGTAAGCAACCAGGGGCTGAGATGGATGACAGCCGCGAGTAGTTGCCCAGTATCCACACATGGCCACCTATTGGTGCAAATTGGTTTGGCTTGCACAGCAGATTAATCTGTGTTGCTGTTGGTTTCTGGGTGAGATGTGATCAGGGGGAGGAGCGGCCGCCTGCAGGAGCTATGGCGGGTTTCTGTCGTGGGACTCTGATGTTTTTTACGCCACTCGACGAGAGATACATCAGCATGGGTTTCACAACAGCCAATAACTGGAGTGGATGAACGCCCCCACCGTTTATAGCTTACCTCTGGCCTAACTAGCGTGTTTGTGTTCCCAGCAAGAGCTTAATGGGGTGCATAAGTATGATCGCACTAAACGCTGTTGTAAGTACGTTACTTTTACTCCAATGTTACCTACGCATTGTTGCTGCTTAGTTATTGGCCCTCTCCAAGTGTTTCTCATGGGTCCCTGTTTCAATAATATGTGTATATTCTGTTTGTGTAGTTATGTGTTGATTACCCATGCGTTATTTGTGTTTGTGTATTTCTCTGTGTATAAATACTGTGGTTCTCTGCCTTTGCTTTCTAATGATGAACCAGCGCGCTTCGTCCACACTCTTATATAAGCGTGTATCGCGCCAGTATAACCGTGTTGTGAGTATAAACCGCAGGCTGCGGCATCCACTCCACATGTCGTCTTGAGAGGAGATGGCGTCACAAAAACGACACAAAAAGATAGTCCCCACCTAGGACTTTTTCTGAACCACCCACTATCACGGTGTGTATTCACATTCAAAGAAATAGAGAGAATGAAAAAGATAGCCAGGAGAGAATGACCGACAAGTGTTTCCAGCCTAAAACCTGAAACGGAAAGGTTGAACCGTTCACGTCATCAGTCATTGCTTTGCCCGGGCCAACATTCCACCTTCCACAAAAAGTTGAACTAACGTCTTGGCAATACTGCGAGCGGACACACAGCACCGTTCAGGAGAGGCAGTGCGCAGATAGACATCCAGGCAGGCTCTCCTGCCAGTGGATCACAGCGTCCGAGATTCTGCCTCTATTGTAGACCGTTGTGAGGGAGGCGAGGGGAGGGGGGCGGGTTGGGGGTTGTGTGTGTGGGGGGGGGGGGTATCCATATTCATTACAGATTCAATTTACCATCGCGGCGTAACCATGGGTGTCCATTGTGTGCTTCAGACACTTCAGCGGGGGGACCACAGACGTCAGTGGCCTTCCTGCTCATCCAATGATTTGGAGCTTTATACCCCTCTGCATGGGCTTTTGATTTTCTCTTTCACATTTTCCATTCTTCCATTTTTCTCTACTTTCAACACTGGCTTCAAGTGGTTCTGTTTTTCGTCCTCCCACCACCAAACACCGCTGATGCACACTGGGGCATGCAGGCACACACACACACTTCCACGTTGTACATGTTCACACACACATGCACACACGCACACACACACACACCAATGGCACATGCCTCGTGAACACACAAACAAACACACGCGTGCGTGCGCTTGCGTGCGACACACACAGCAAAATCGATTGTCTGCACACCCGACCCTTTCTGCCCTCTTTGTAGCTAGTTACCCCACTGTGTACTGCTGGGTTTGAAACACACACACACACACACACACACACACACACACACACACACACACACACACACACACACACACTCTGCTCTATATTCCACAGAAATCCACAATTTCCCTCATGATTCGACCCCACGCGTACTGAAGTGAACGCAAACTACCCTCACACACACACACACGCACGCACACACACACGCACGCACGCATGCAGGCACACACACACACTTCCACGTTGTACATGTTCACACACACATGCACACACGCACACACACACACCAATACCACATGCCTTGTGAACACACAAACAAACACACACACAGCAAAATCGGTGTCTGCACACCCAACCCTTTCTGTCCTCTTTGTAGCTAGTTACCCCACTGTGTACTGCTGGGTTTGAAACACACACACACACACACACACACACACACACACACACACACACACACACACACACACACACACACACACACACACACACACACACACACACACACACACACACCGACACCCTGCTCTATATTCCACAGAAATCCACAATTTCCCTCATGATTCGACCCCACGCGTACTGAAGTGAACGCAAACTACCCTCACACACACACGCACGCACGCACACGCACGCGCACGCACGCGCGAGCCGCTTTGACAGACAGCCCCAATCCATCACAATCATCCCCATCTTTTCCTGAGGCTGCCGTTGCCCGTCGGATCTCCATGAGTGGTTTTCATTAACGAAGCCACATTGTGTCAGCTCATTGTGTCATTCTATTTACACACTGATTACATCATTACGACAGTGTCATTTAATTTCAAATTTTACAATTCAATCGACCAATTAGAGGTGCTCGATGGGGATGACTCATACGGCCAGAGTATCAGTTGGGACACAATTAGATGTCCTTTTTTCACACTCATTTTTCATCATCAGTTACCGAAGCTGTCATCGTCTTCGGGCTTCCTGTGCTACCGTTTAATCATGTCCTTCCTTTGTACTCCTTCAAATATTATTTAGATAAGCAAGGAGGAATGTATGTGTCTTCAGCACTACGTCTCAATATTGAAAAACCCCAACAGATAACGTTTTTTTTTACATAACAAGTAGCCTCACCTCTCAATCAATCATTTTGTACCTTTACTGGGGGAATAATTATAAACGCAGACACACACTTTAAAGTTCTCCAAGGGATGATAGCTTTTGACTTTGTGTTAAAACAAGCTCATGGCGCACATAATTAACTTAAAATTAACTAAGTAATTTCAATAGAAAGAAAGTGTCTGGTTCGTCTGTATGTGTTAAAAGTTAGCGTGTTATCTGAACAGTTTTATTAATTGTAAAAAAAAAAAAAATGTTAATTTCTCTTCCTCGAGCGATGACAGATTGCGTTGGAGTGTGTGAGTGGGTGGCTGGCTATTATATAAAATAAATAAAGGCTGTGCTACAAAAGCAGGTTGATTAGTAACGATAAGGTTTGAGAGAACGAGAGCGGACACTGATTTAGACACTGTGCGATTAATAGCCTGATGGCTAGCACAGGAACGTCATGGGAAACGCTGTGTTGTAGGTTGTGTGTGCAGTATGTAGTGTGTGTGTGTGTGTGCGTGCGTGCATGTGTGTGTATCCTTGTGTTGTGTCTGCGAGCGTGTGGGCCCCCTGGCCGTGTCGAACGTCCAATAAAGGTGCTTATCACCTCCCACCCCACTCCATCCCTCCTCTTTTCAACCCCTTAATCTGCTGCACCGAAACCATAGCAACTGACCTATAGACGGTGTTCCATATAGACTGGACAGGGGTTGATCAGAGCACGGCAGGTCCTCTGTCTTCAGCCGACGACTCAATTAGGCCGGCGCTCGTGGTAGGGAGAACGGGAAGGATTGGTACGGCGTTTTGGTTCGTTGTTTTTTTTTGCTTCTCCTTCTCTCCTTCTCCGTCTTCGTCTTCGTCCTCGTCTTCGTCTTCGTCTTCGTCTTCGTCTTCATCTTCGTCTTCGTCTTCTTCTTCTTCTTTCCCCCCCAGAGGGTGTGGTGTTCATGTCACGCGGTTGTGGGAGAGCAGAGCGGTAGAGCTCTGCCTTCAGCTGTCAGCGCAGATCTCCCTGTCAGGTGGTAGGGGAGGGTGGAGGACTGGGCTGCAGATCAGTCACCTCCTTGCCCTTGAGATGCTGAGGCTATCCCCCCCTCCCTCACCCCTCCCCCCTCTCCCTCTAGCAAGAATTCCTCCAGTCATTACCCACTAATAATGCCGCCGTTCCAAGCCTTGATTTCTATTACTATTTTTCTTTCCCTTGCTTTTTCGTTCGCCATTTTTCTCTTTTTTTTGTAATTATATCGCCGTGGACCAATTAAACGTGACAGGTTTTGGCAAGGCCGGCCCCACGATCCTCATCCTCATCCCAGCTCACTCCCACCAACTGCCCTATTTTTGGCCCGCTGCTACCCGGGCTGCCTCTCTCCTCCTGCCCCCAAACCTTCTCCTTCACCGTACCCGTGCTCCGTGCTCCCCCCCGCCCCATGTCTCCAGGAGCCACCACCACGGCGGTGACGCAAGGTGCCCCGCAAACTCCTGAATACCCCCCCCCCGCTCCCTCTCCCCCCTGCCTTCTGGACCCCGCCCTGAGATCATCAGGGTGGAAAACCGCGGTTCACGAGTGAGGCCGAGCGGAGCAGAGAGCAGAGGGGGGGGCGGGGGGGGGGGTGGGGGGTGGGGCTAAATTAAGACGAATTAGTGCACAGCGTCCAGCTGTGACAGCAGCTGGTTAGCATGGGGTCGCAGGTTGCCGCGGGGACAGGGTATGAGGAGGGAGCGGGAGGGGAGGGGGGGCAGGGGGGGGGGGGGGTTGGGGTTGAAGGGGTGCCTGCCGCGAGACAGAAGCTAGACCGAGCGGTAGCCGTAAGTTCGAGTCAGGGTTTGCTGTGTGTGTGTGTGTGTGTGTGTGTGTGTGTGTGTGTGTGTGTGTGTGTGTGTGTGTGTGTGTGTGTGTGTGTGTGTGTGTGTGTGTGTGTGTGTGGGTGAGATTGTTAGGAGAATGGAGCGGCTGGTCGGTCAGACTTCAGCTCGCGCGGGGAGGCTGTGGCGTTGGGCCGGCTGTCGCTGATAGATAATGTTGATGCATCTGCGTGTTCAAAGCAGACCACCGTACCGCCGGCTCACCCCCATCTGTCGGGCCCGCTGACGCCGTGTAAACCCGGCTCATCAGAATGCATCATGGGAATTTGTTTTTTGGGGGGGGGGGGGGGGGGGGTTGGCGTTTGCTCCTGTGGAATTTGCGCTGTGGAATCCTAAATCAACCGTGTATACCGGACATGGACTGACGGAAACTTTTGTTTTGTCCATGTTCTCGGAGGAGGGACGCTGAGGCAGCTTCCACCACAGCGATGCTGCCCCTTATGGACCTATTGTTTTATGATTAAAGACTAAACAATGACCAAAAAAATACGAAAAACCCAACACAATGGCCAGCACTGCTCCTATGCTTCCAAAATGTCATGTCGTGACGTCACGATAAACAAACCCTATTATGTGTCATTCTGAGACTGCTCCCTGTGGACAGCACTGTTTCTGTTGTTTTTATCTGGCGAAGACACAACCTGACACCACACGAGTGGAGCAGCGAGAGTCGGCTTTCAGTTGTGAATGTCTTGACTGGTGCGCACGCACGCACACGCACGCACGCACGCACGCACGCACGCACGCACACACACACACACACACACGAAAATACATACACACACACATACATACATACATACATACATACATACATACATACATACATACATACATACATACATACATACATACATACATACATACATACATACATACATACATACATACATACATACATACAAGGTACAACACACACACACATACAGGGAACAACGCAAACACACAACGAACAACGCACGCAAACACACACACATACACAAGGTACAATGCACACACAAGGAACAACGCACACAACACACACGCATACCCCATTCAACCCAGACACAAACACACATACAGACACACAAGCCACAACACACACACACAAACCAGACACAAAAATACACAAACAACACACACACACACACACACCAGGCACTGACCAAACTAGGGAGAGGTCAGCGATATCGTGTCACATGGACAATTACGCTAAAGCCAACGTCCTAATGTACCCGTCAGAAAGTCATTCAGGATCTTATATCTCTGTGGTCCGCTCGCCTCATTAGACCCTATCAGTCACAGCACGCGCCCAGCGGCTGTCATCAGTCCCCAGACCTCCCCAGCATCGCTAACCCTGTTCATTTTTCCTTCAGGTACATCGTCTCGCCGTGTAACCTTTTTAAAGCCCGGCTCGGGAAATAAGAACTTGGTGCGAAAGTGAGCCCGAGAAAATTGTTCCTTCGGGTATAACGAGAAGAGGTTAGGATGAAGTGGTATGGTTTTACATGCTGAGGAGTGGGACACAGCCTAAATTGTATGACTTAACACGTGTGAGAAATTAGTAAAAAGGTAAAGAAACCTTTGGGAACGGTTCAAAGTGGTCTTAACTTGGCACCGTGTTCCCACAGGATTAACAAGTCACACATCGATGGCGATAATGTCACTACACACACACTTTTAATTGACTACTTAGAAACAAAAGTGAATTAGACACACACTCACGATTGTCGATGCAGGAGACCGCCTAGTCTCCGTCCCTCTCCGCCCAAAAATCCCCAAATTCCTTTTTGTTTTCCTGTCTCCGTCCAGATGTGTCCTGATGTGTCGCTCCTCTCCGCCCTCCGCACCTCCACCCACGGCAGTCCCCTCCACTCCCCACGACCACCACCCCTTCCTCCGCTACACCTCCACCCCCTCTGATGCCCTACACACAGACACACACACGCACAGACACACACACACACACCCTCAGACTGCAGCCCGCCGTGAGCCGTCCACAGTTGCGAGGTTTTGCCGAGAAGGAGAAGAAACTTTTTCTCTCTCACGTATCCCCCCGCTCGCCCTGCATCCAACGCTGTGAGCCTACGCTGTCGCCACACGCCAGCGTACACACGCTCCCTCCCTCGCTCTCTCTCTGTATCGTACTGTCTCTCCCTCTTTCACACACACAGGGATGTAGAGAGAGGGGAGGAATCTAAACTCTCCCTTCCAATCACTGTCTCTCTCGCTCTCTCTCACTCTCACACTCTCTCACTCTCTCACTCTCTCACTCTCGCTCTCTCTCTCTCGCTCTCTTTCTTTCTCGCTCTTTCTAAACCTTCAGAAAAAAATAATACCTTTCAGTGCTCCTCTGTCTCTCCCCCCCGCCCCTCCCCACCACACACACACACACACACACCCCATCACCCCCCACAACCCCGCTCTGGCTTTCTAACTTGTGATCCCTCTCTCCTCCTGTCACTTTCTCTCTCTCTCTCTCATCCACACTCTCTCTCTCTCACTCTCTCTCTGTCTCTCTCTCTCTCTCTCTCTCTCTCTCTCTCTCTCTCTCTCTCTCTCTCTCTCTCTCTCTCTCTCTCTCTCTCTCTCTCTCTCTCTCTCTCTCTCTCTCTCTCTCTCTCTCTCTCTCTCTCTCTCTCTCTCTCTCTCCTCCACGCTCTCCCTCTCCCACTCGTCTTATTGCCAGGGGCGCCTGATTGGCTGACAGTGTGCTGCTGATCCGCGCGCTCCTCTGTCACACAAACAGCTGCAGCCTCATCCCCGTCTATCACTTCTACTGCTCAGCCTGTTCGCTTCCATCTCCCCTTTTCCCAGGGGGGCTACACCTAGTTTTTTTAAACACACTTCAGCCACATCTGATGAAACGTGTGAATGTTTAATTGTTAGAAGATTGGAAGTGATTACGTTTTTTTCATCCCCCTCCCTTAGAGCCGAAGAGCTTTATTGGCTAAATGTATTTTTGTGTGACAAGTGATTTGCAAAAACCTCTTTAGATGCAAATCCCAAAGTCCGTTTATCTCGCTGTGTGGATTGTGTGTCCAGTCCTAAATTAAGGATTTTTTCTCTGGAGAATGAAGCTGTCGTCTGCAAGGGCGATTGGTTTGTGTGTTTGGTTTTGGCATCGCAACCCCGCTAACAAGTCGTTTCATGAGGTGGACACGACAATGTTGTCACACGTGTGCGTGCGCGTGTCAGTCGGTGCGTGCGTGGGTAGTGGAGCACTCTCTCAGTGGCAGCAGAGGCTATTAAAGTGTAAATGCGGTCCGTGACAAGGTCAGAGGTCAGTCCCTAATCGTGCCTCAAATATATAAAACTACGAGTGCATTTGGGAGGTGTCGAGATTGTCTTATATTCCTCTACTTTATATGAAACAGGCATGAAAAACATAATTCCCAAAAAAATAACCAATAACCAAAATAACCACTACGATCATTCGAACTGGATGACTCAACGGGACGAGACGGCTTTGCCTCCAACGCTTTGTTTTTTGCATAATTCTCTTTTGCATAATGCTCTGCTACATGAAAGTCATTAGTTGTATCACTCGGGGGGGGGGGGGCATTTGGATTTCCGCATGTCCTCTGTGCTTCTCCAACCCCCTGTCGCAGCACAGTGTGCACAGAGGTTGAACCGACACCATTGGGTTTATTTTGGACTGCACCCTCGGATGACACGGAGGATCCGCTTCAGAATCGTAATGGCGGGGGATATTTCAAAGAATGGACCTCGCCCCAGCTTAGGGCGATGGGGGGGGTGGATCAGCCATTCATCATGCCCCGATCTTCAACGCTTTTAAACTCGACCCGTGAACTTCTTGACAGAAAACACACACAGACACAATGCACAACTTACAACGCACAACATATACACAGCACACACACAACACACACGCATGCATGCACACACGCATGCACACACACACGCACAACAAACATACAAGGCACAATTCACACCAATACAACACAACACACACACAACAAAAACAAACACACAAGGCACAATTCACAAACACAACGTACAACACACAACACACAAACACAAACATACAAACCTCTGCTTGGTAAATGAAGTGTCTATACAACAGAGTACTCTGTTCATAGGTGGCCGGCTATTTCAAGGACACGAGTCAAAGGCTGCTCCTTCCCCCGAGGGGAAGGTTATCCCGATTTGAATTCCGAATGATTCACCGTGAGGATCGCGAGGAGGAGCAGACCCTGCTCCGTGATCCTGTGCGGGGCAAGATCGGATTTGCAAGAAAATAAAAAACCCATGTATGTTTCGGTATATTTCTGCTCGTCCGGTGCAGTGCATCGGCTGTCCCGTTTCTGAAGAACCCGAGACACTCGTGTGTGTCGTAGTGACGCGTGTAACGACACAGTTTTCTCGCTGCCCAGCTGGCATGGCCTAGTTGAAATTAAGTTCCCCATTGAGATCATCTGCCGGCGCGTGTGGTGTTCATTATGGAGCGCCAGGGAGCTTGGGGCAGGTCAACTAAAACCTAAAAGACTTTGCAAAGTGAGCGCAAATGAAGCAGCTTTGCCACGACCTTACGGACGAGACCTCCTGTAACACAATTAGAAAAATAAAAGATTTTAAAACCGAACAAACCATGCAAGAACGTTGATTCGAGTTGACCTTTTACAGGCTTACGCTGATGGCCACGCTGATGGATGAGTGAGGCGCGTCGTCGGGGCACAGCGAGCTAATTCGGAGAACAACTCTGCGGTTCCCCTCCTCCGTTGGGCCGCTGAGCTCAGCTGGGTAAAGTCATGGAGTCAAGGGCTTCTGGAGACGGACAACGGTGCATGGGGGGGGGAGGACATGCAGAAAAAAACAAAAACACAAAGAACGTCGAAGACAAAAACAGGAACTGGTCATTACCTGAAATACCACAGGTGACACGAGATCATGTGACCTTCTGGGACGCTGCCACCTTGATTGATGGTCCGTGTCTGACACTTGGTTCACCGGTGGGAGATTAATGAATCTGGCATTAACTTAGAGGCACCACTCCAGACGTTATTATTTGATTATCGTATTTGGACTTCCATAAACAGTGTGAAAACGTGTGCTGTCGGTAGTGTGCAATATTAAGCAAAATGTTAGTTGAAAAGGTAAACCCTTGGAAAATGTGTTCCTGTTGTGATTATCGCGGGACATTTTGACCTTCACCTCAACTATGGGGGTTTGTGTTGGCTAGCTGCACATAGTCATGTAGTGATACAAACCTTGCACCGTGTTGTGGATGTTTTGTAACGCCACGGGCTGAATCCCAAAAAAACGCCCAATCCCTTTTTTTATTCAACACCATCTCGGCAAGGTTTGTCTTCAAACACATTTTTTTTGGTTTCAGTGAGTCCTTTAAATCAAGGTATTTTTTTATGCCTGAAAACGCGGTCCAGGTGGGAAGATGCCTTTCATTCTCCCCAAACGCGTTTTTAAGCATTTATGAGTGGAGGTTCTGGTTGTTTTAAGCCCCGCTGTGCTGCTGCGTGGTCTCTTGTTATCTCTGGACGTGTTGATGACATGGAACAGGATGGCTCCCCTGGACCCGTGTTCATCTCAGCGGCTGCTCCGGTAACTCAGGTTCCCCCCTGACGCTCTATTCCTTTCCTGGGCCAGACTATACACACTATTAGCTCCCATCCCCCAACAATCTTCTGACCCCCTTCCCCTGCCTGGTTCTCTGGCTGTTTGCCGAACCCACAGACTCTCATTAACTCCACCTTCGGTACTTTTCCCGCTTGTGATACGTTTTTGTTATGTTCGTATTTTTGGGAGGATTAATGAAAAACCGTGCTGGTTATATTCCTAACTGGAGCGTGATGGAAGCGAACACACAACACCAAGCCTGTCCCAGAACATCAACACCCGGAATTGGGATTATTTCGGAAAAGGACCCCCCCCCGGATCACCACGAGACGGTTTTATATGATTTGACTTCCGAGAGTGCGGGAGAGCGAAACCGTCCGGGCTCCCTGCTGGGTGTGGGATACCGAGGTACATCCGGAGCAGAAAACCAGAACAAAGACGACAGCCCTGCACTGTCAGCGATTAACCGGGACCCAAAGACCCAAAGATTAACCGGGACCCAAAGAGCTGGTTTTCTTGAGTTGCCACGTGAAGACGCACGAGGCGTAATTAGCTGAGCGGTGTCAGCGGAGTGTAAGACGGGCCCAGGAATGGCGAGTGTGTCTGGGTGTGTGCAGGATAATCAGGAGGATATAAAACAAACAGCTACGCACATTGGACCCCATTGGGACGTACAGCGGACGTATTTGGCCGCTTATATCTCTGTGCCGCCGCATTAAAGCTTTACACACATTGTCAGCCGGAGTGAAACAGGAGGAAACAGTGAGAATACACACAAACACACACACGCGCGCGCGCGCACAGACGCACACGCCCCCGTGGTTCCTCATGTTTGTTAATGGAGACTTCCCCAGCTGGAGTCGGACTCCTGTAAACACACTCTCTGCTGCCCCGCCACTCCGCTCACCTGTTTCATTTCGCCACTTAGGCTGTTTCCACGGAGATCGATTGTATGTTGCTTCTGCTCGCTGAGACCCCCCCCCCCCCTCGCTCACTCTCACCCACCCCCTCCATTGTTCCCTCTTCTCTCCTCTCTCTCTCTCTCTCTCTCTCTCTCTCTCTCTCTCTCTCTCTCTCTCTCTCTCTCTCTCTCTCTCTCTCTCTCTCTATCTCTCACACATTTGTCTCTCACCCTGCCTCCCTCTTTTCTTCCCGCACTCTCTCTCTCTCATTGTCTTTCTGACCCTGCCTCCCTCCTTTCGTCCCGTACTATCGCTCTCTCACTCTTTCTCCTTGCTCTCTCACACAGCGAGGGCACTGTCAACAGACGGGCGAGCGGGATGTAATATGTAACAGACTATAAAACCTGATAGCCATCATCGTGTGTGTTTCAGTGCCTTCAAATGTTGATGTGCGTGGGTGTGTGTATACATGGACTGGGGGTGTGAAATGGACAGAGCTGTGGGTCACGGACCCAGGAAGGCCAAGCCAAAGAGATGCTGGATTCCTTTCATACCCTCAGGCTATCCCCCCCCCCCAGTATACTTTTTTGAGTGACTCCCTGTGCTGCTGTTTACTGACAGGTAATATTGTATTCACTTAAGATGCACCTTGTGTTGCCCTTCAGCCGCTTCCCTATATGAAGATGGCTTTTGTCCTTGTGTGTGTATGTGTGTATTTGTGTGTGTGTGTGTGTGTGTGTGTGTGTGTGTGTGTGTGTGTGTGTGTGTGTGCGTCTGTGTGTGTGTGTGTGTTGTGTGTGTGTGTGTGTGTGTGTGTGTGTGTGTGTGTACGCGAGAGAGCGATAGTCTTATCGCGAGTACCATCAGCAGTGTCCTCTCGCAGAAACACACACACACACACACACACACAGTTCTTCTTTTGTGGGGGCAGGTGATTGTGTGTGTGTGTGTGTGTGTGTGTGTGTGTGTGTGTGTGTGTGTGTGTGTGTGTGTGTGTGTGTGTGTGTGTGTGTGTGTGTGTTTTCTAACAACTCGCTGTGAGATAGTTGTTAGATGTTAGTATTTCCTAATCAGCGCCAGATCTCCTGTTAGATTGTACTCTGATCTTCCTCCCCGGCCTCCTCCTCCTCCGCCCTCTCCGCACCTTGTCCTACTCCTACAGCTGATTGCCGGTGAGCTGGTGCACATAAAAACCTTCCAGATGAGACTGGAGAGGAGGATACCAAGACACACACACACACAAACGCACTACTACTAAAGTGGAACATTTCTAAGTTATGGTTGCTTTCCGTACCTTGGCAGTTCATTTAAAGTCGCCGCATAGCAACCTTCAGCGCGGCCATGAAAAGAGAATTGAAATCGCATCACTATGGAAAACAACCTTGTATCGCTTCTGTTTTTATCGACCATGAAAATACTCTCATCAGGCCTCCGTGAGGAGTCAAACAAACCTAGATCACGCATCCGAGATTCCCCCAGAATTCATAGCGGGAGCTCTCGGCTCTGAGTGACGCAGGGTCTTCACCTCCCTGACTCTGTAATGGCGACGACGCCGCCAAGGATTAATTATAACTATTATAATTGTCATTAATATTATTTACAGAGCTCCACTTGCCTGCTGCCTATGCAAATGACCCCCAACCTGGAGTCCCATTAATACGGTCGGCCCCCCTTGTCATTTGCATTTGTGAGGGTAAGCAGAATGGGGGGGGGGGGACGACAGCCCCTTTTATTCTCATTCATTAGGCAGAAAGAGAGAGAGAGAGAGATGATGAAGAGACTGGAGAGACAGAGAGAGAGAGAGACGAAGAATGACAGAGAGAAGAGAGAGAAGAGAGAGAGAGAGAGAGAGAAGAGAGAGAGAGAACGAGAGAGAGAGAGGAGAGAGAGAGAGGAGAGACGGAGATGAGTCGAGAAGAGAGAGAAGAGAGAGACAGGAGAGAGGAGAGAGAGAGCAGAGGGTGGATGGGGGGGTGATGATGCTGGCTTCGTTGGAAGTGTACTGTCAAACATGTGTCCGATGCATAATTCATGAGCGGTAGGGAGCATAGGTACAGACCAAAGAAGGAGAAAACGCAACTGGAACATCTGCTAACATAATATTCTGCTAAATTTGATTCCTGGGATGAGTACTGCACAGGGACAGACGCACACATGCACCCTCAAACGCACACACGCAAACAGACCGAGACACACACACACACACACACACACACCTCAACCAGCACACCTCTAGGGCTGCTTCTGTATAAATGCCCTGTTTTTTTGCTTTGACGTCACACCCACCCACATACACACACACACACACACACACACACACACACACACACACACACACACACACACACACACACACACACACACACACACACACACACACACACACACACACACACACACACACACACACACATACACACACATACACCCACATGCACACACACACACAGACACACACACGGACACATACACGCACACACACGGACACATACACGCACACACACATACACACACGGACACATACACACACACACACACACAGACACATACACACACACAGACACAAACACGGGCGTGCCCGAGTGGCAGAGTCTTTTATTTTCTCCTTGGTCCCTTTGTCCCTCCCGGGGAAGTCTCTTATCTCCCCCCTCTCTCTTCTGCTCCTCTCTTCTCCCCCCCACCCGTCCCTCCATCTCTCCCCACACCTGTCTCTCCCACATCTCACTTCCTCCTGCACAGATGCCATTAAAATCCCAAACCTTACCAGACACACACTCTGCAGACGGCCACACGTCACACGACCACTCCATCCCTCCCTCCCTCCTCCACCTCCCTCCCTCAGCCCTCCCCCGACAATGCTCCCCTACCTCCTCCTCCCTCCTCCCTCCTCCCTCCTCCTCCTCCTCCTCACCTCGCTCTCTCAGCCTCCTCCCATTGACGATGCTTTCCTCCTCCTCCTCCTCTACCTCCCCCCCGATGATGCTTCCCTTCCTCCTTCCTCCTCCACCTCCTCCCCTTGCTCCCTCAGCCCCCTCCTCCACCTCCCCTCGCTCCCTCAGCCTCCTCCTCCTCCTCCTCCACCTCCCCTTGCTCCCTCAGCCTCCTCCTCCTCCTCCCCTCGCTCCCTCAGCCGCCTCCTCCTCCTCCTCCTCCTCCTCCTCCTCCCCCCTCGCTCCCTCAGCCGCCTCCTCCTCCTCCTCTTCCTCCTCCTCCTCCTCCCCTCGCTCCCTTAATGCGTTTGTACCTTTTATCACGTCTTTATTGACGCACCCAGAGACAGGGTGGGAGCCTGTAGACTGTGTGTCTCTGATGCCCTTACAAAGGCAATAAAAACGGAAATGGAAATGCAGGACACACAAGCTTTAGGCGCCGAGGCTAAAAGGGGTGAACGTCAAGATATGGGATTCGCCGGAATCACTGAGACCGCCGGCGTCACCAGACACTGGGTCCTCCCTGACACCTCTCCTGCTCCTTCCTCCACACGAAGATGGCTCTTCGTCTTCCTCCCCCTCACACCCGTCCGTCCTTGTCCCTCTCTCTCCTCCTCTTCCTCTTCCTCCCCCTCACACCCGTCCGTCCTTGTCCCTCTCTCTCCTCCTCTTCCTCCCCTTCACACCCGTCCGTCCTTGTCCCTCTCTCTCCTCCTCTTCCTGCACCTGAAGACGACTCTTCCTCTTCCTCCCCTTCACACCCGTCCGTCCTTGTCCCTCTCTCTCCTCCTCTTCCGCCACCTGAAGACGACTCTTCCTCTTCCTCCCCTTCCAAGCCGTCTGTCGTGTCCGTGCTCTCGCGCGTCTCCTTCTGGCTCCCGGTGCTTTCCATCCACCTGCCTTCCTTTCCTCCCTCCCTCCCCGTGTGTCTTTCACTTTCCCTTTGAAGTCCTGCCACTCCCACAAACACATGCTGACTCCGGCGCAGGCGGCTAATCATCAGAATCATCCCCCCCCCCCCCCCCCCGCTGTGCCTGGTCTTCCACTCGCGATAGAGGGCTCGTTGTCGTTTGAGG
>OLKM01000045.1:348112-360612 GCA_900291075.1 Melanogrammus aeglefinus
CTCGCTCCTCCTCTTCCTGCACCTGAAGACGACTCTTCCTCTTCCTCCCCTTCACACCCGTCCGTCCTTGTCCCTCTCTCTCCTCCTCTTCCGCCACCTGAAGACGACTCTTCCTCTTCCTCCCCTTCCAACCCGTCTGTCCGTGCTCCTTCCGCGCTCTCCTTCTGGGTCCCGTCTTCCATCCACCCTTCCTTCCTTCCTCCCTCCCTCCCCCGTGTCTTTCACTTTCCCTTTGAAGTCCTGCCACTCCCACAAACACATGCTGACTCCGGCGCAGGCGGCTAATCATCAGAATCATCCCCCCCCCCCCCCCGCTGTGCCTGGCTTCTACTCGATAGAGGGCCGTGTGGTTTGAGGAGGGGCTCAGTTGATATCATAAACCTCCCACACACACACATGCACATTATTTATTCAGGGACAGGCACCGACACAGACACACACACGCATACTGTATATCACTCACAAACTCACTCACACTAAGACACACACACACATGGACCCTTTACACACACACACAGTGAAACACACACACATACGGACCCTTTACACTCACACACACAGTCACTCAAACACAGTGACACACACACACACAAACAAACACAGACCCTTTACCCACACAAACTGAAACACACACACTCAAGGAGACTTTACACACACACACACACATACATACAGCTGTGTGTTCACGTAAACGGCAAAGTGGGTCATTGAACTAAACTTCACACACGGCAGTTCAATGTGTCATGCAGATTTCTCGCTCTGGGCTTTTTCAAACACTCGGAGGGAATCAATGATATCGTACTGACTATATCAGAGGGGGATAAAAAACAACCCCTATTTTCAAAGAGGCCTTAAGCCGGCACCGGAGGGTAAAGATGGAAAAACAGAGAGAAGGGAAGCAGAGGGGACGGGAATGGAGGGATGGAGATGAGGGGAGGAATTGGGGTTCAGCCACAACAGAGTGACACATTTCCCGTTGGTTCATAATTGTCAACGGTTATAAAAAAAGCCTGCGACGGTTTCTACCCTCTCTCTCTCGTCCCTTACCCTGTCGTCCCTCGCTTCCTCTCTCTCGGTCTCTCTCTCCCTCTCTCTCGTCCCTCACTTCCTCTCTCTCGGTCTCTCTCTCCCTCTCTCTAGTCCCTCACTTCCTCTCTCTCGTCCCCTCGCCCTGTCACTCGGTCCCTCTCTCCCTCACTGGGACGTAATCCGATTCGCTCCAGACTGAAACGGCGGGCTAAAGGCCAGTGCCTCATTGGCATTTCGAAGTTGCGAGACGTTGATATAATGAACGTCAGGGAAAGCCCTTCTTCCAGAAGAGGCCTGGTGGATTCGGAGACGAGGCTCAAGACACTCCATCCTGGTGGACGTCGTAACCAAAACTTTGGTTGGTTTGTTTGTATTTGTAAAAACAAAAAACGGTGCAAACAATGTATATTTTTAAAAACGTGGTTAGAAATAGTTGACTGCGCCAAATGGTGTGAATTATGAAAAATGAAAAATTAGGTCAATAAATCTTGTTTGTGCCATTTGAGTAAGCAACAAAGATTATGTCATCATCATAGACCGAGCAGCATTATCTTAACCAGCTACAGTGGCAGCCAGCCACTAAAATGAAATGATACAACATAGTGATATCCATAGCAACCCTTTGCCAGTGCGTTCCATAAATAGTTAGGTTTGTAGATCACAACTGTCATTGTAGGATATACGCATCACCGTTCATCTGGATCTGCAGCCATTTCTCGTTTTACCTACTTTTACAGACCCAGCAAGACCTCCAGTTTCACTTTCACTTTCACATTCCGGAAGTCTCGTGGCGTGGACACTCCCCCTCGACGTGCTCCAGGATAACCCCATGTTGTGGAGCATTGAGTCACTGCGTCCTTCAGGTGTTTTCTGTTTCTTCTCTGCTCATCTCCCAGTTCGGTCCACAGGTGCGCGGTGTAGTGTATTCTGAGGGGGGTTGCTCGGCAACAGACACAGAGGCCTCAGCCTCCCAACTGCCAGGATTGATGAAGGCCTCTAGTAAGGCGGCTGTGGTGGTACACAGGGTCTCTTTTTTTGGAGCCGGATTTAAGAGGCACGATGTCCATTAGCTGACTCCGGCGCTCCCAGCAAGCCTGTGATGGGGAATTAAGTCTGATTGCTGCTTGAATTCGGGGTCCACTTCGCCTCTATTATGGCCCATGCGGGCCAGCGTTTGAGACGGAGAGAGGCTCGCGGATGGCCTTTACACGCCGTCCATCCTTGTTTGTGTATAGGTGCCTGCGTGTGTGTAGGTGCATGTGTTGGTTATGTCACTTACAGCCCATCATTGAACACACCTCTACAGTTTTTACCCCAACAGAATGCTAGGGAAATTACGAAAAGAGGCAGCGAGGGTAGGGAGAGAGACAGTTACGCCCTCTGATTCATCATTGCACACAACATTAAGCCCAATCAAAGGGTGCTCTGGCCACTGATCATTCATGTCTACGTGGTGGTTTGTGCGTTGTGTGTGTGTGTTTGCACATCCACTTTAATGTTTTATGTTAAGGAAACAGCAACAACAACTACAGCTTCACCCTTACATGTAACTTCAAGCAACGCATAATCATTCAGCTTTTCCGAACAAATATTCTCTAATTTGAGAACAATTTTTAGTAAACTAATCCATTCATTGTGCTTATCTTTTACTGCGTGTATCTGAGCCAGCGGAGACTACTGCTGCTACAGAATCTGGGTTTGGTTATAATTTCTATAGTGGTTTTTTTATTAACGCAAAAAGCAAGACCACAATATCCCGTCGTGTTTCCGCTTTCGGATCCACTAATCAGTCCCACTTCAACTCGGTTATCGCAGAGCTTTGATGTCTCCCAGAAGTTTCCGAGGCCTTCGTGCAATCATCACAAAGGCAGATACCCGGTGTGCAATGCCACACTGGGCGGTCCGTTGTCAGCAGCAGTGTTGGATGCAGCAGTGTTGACACAATATTCTCGTGTGATATCCACCTAAAAGGTGCATAACAGATGTAACCCAGCCTCTTAGGCTAACTTTGGCTCACTTACAGTTTGACTGTTTATTAGTGTGAAATGCCCCTGAAAAATCCACTAAATAAAAAATTAAAAAATATAGAAAAAATCAACGATCAAATAAGGCGATCAACCACGTTTGAATACCAACCTCAGAGTCGAACACCAGAGCTGCATACGATAGCTAAATACCCAAACAATTGGGCTCATTATATATATATTTTTTTACAATAATCGTTCCCCGTGGTCGCTAATCGAAACTTTTTGTTCCTCCCCGAAACATCCGAGAGAAGAAAACGGCTGAGTCCATTGTGACGCTCCAGCCAACATACTGCTGCTGACAATAAGGACTGCCCAGTGTGCCGTTACGCCCATTGCGCGCTATGGTAGCGCATTGTAGAACAGTTAAATATGCTCTGTATTGAGATGGACAAAGAGATGTGGATACCTGCCTAGTAGAGTTGGGGAAATGGGTTTACTTTCACTTTGTTCTGCTTTGACGGATCTCTGTTGAGACCAGCCGGAATTCAGTTCTTCTCTCACATCCCAGCAGCGGAATGCCTCCAACAAGGACAAGATAAACACAGATAATCAGAGGATATGTCACTTATATATATATGTTGTTGTTTTTTATTGTTGAATTCTTGACTCTGATTGATCCCTTTGGGCATCCAACATCAGGAGAAAAAGTGTAGAATAACAGATCTTTAATGGCTGTAGATAGAATTAAATGATTCTATAATATAAATAAAATAATAAATATTTTCAAATTATTGTTTAATTAGTGGTAGTGTGATAAGATCACGACATTTAAATAAACACATTAAATGTATATTAAATACATTAAGATTAAATACCCTTCCGGGTTCATATAAATGTATATAATGTATAAATATATAAATGTATAAGTCAAGGTTTAGACCTGCAGACCGAACTCTTTGTTTTCCACAGAGAGGACCACAAAGGGGCCGAGGAGGTAATCAATATGAGGTGAACACCAGGAATAGCCTTTAGAATTGATCGAATATCAGGTGCAGGTAAGGTATATGTGGTAAAGAGGTCTTATTTACGGGAGCACATTAGGGGAAAACCTTCCCTAATGAATACAAAGGGGCCATCACCATAACCTTTCCAGCGTCTTAACTAAGTATTTAGTGTAGCCATGCAACCTTCTCCTCTCAAATGAAGGTCAGTTGCATGTCTTGAAATAAAAAATATTTTATGAGCACACACACACACACACACACACTGTGTTAATTCCTCACCTGCTACAATGGTGAGGAGAATTGTAATCGATTCAATGGATTTCTTATGGTTACCTCACCCGCTGGCGTGTTTGAGATGGAATATTGTTGAAACTGCAATTATACCACGGGTAGCTCCGTCTCCATCGCTAGGTCGTAATCTGGGCTACCCTACAGTCTACAGCAGTGAATCTAGCGTTTGCGTTGCATTGGAGTCTTCTTCAGTGATGTACTTCATCCCTGTCCATAAAGCACAGCCTTTTGTGTGATATTGCCTGATTAAATGTGCATAAACGGGTATTCTAAAGCAACGTCCCAGGTGCACGCTTATGGTGCGTTTGAGATGCCTCGTACACCACCCGCAAAAGTTGCTCTTGTGACGTTATTTCCTGGCTTGTAGCACTTATAGCGTTCCCGTTTGTCTTTGTGGCATCGCTACACGATGAGTCGGGAAAGAACAGTCATTGGCTAGTCATTTGTCATTGTTATTGTTAGCTACATAAACCTCTTTAGCAAACCAGCTCGAAAACACACAAAACAACTTTACATTGTATTGTACGCACAGCAAGATCGTGTAATGTATAAATTGTTAACCGGGTTAAAGCAGCTGAGTAATCAAGTGTGTAAGGGCAACATTAAGGCGACCAACGTGGCACAAATACAAAGAAAATACATGGCTTTATGGGTGCGTGCATCTTTGTTTGTCGAGTTGTACGGTCAAGCACACTGAGCTCCGTTGACTCAGAATCACGAAATATTACGACCAAAAGAGGGCGTGTCTCAGTGAAATGCCGCAAAGGAAGCTTGCGGCTCCTTGCAACTCCTGCAGTTATTTACGAGGCCTCTCGAACACAGCATTAATGGCCGTATTGTCGTGGTTTCCACAAGGAGCAACGGGTTAAGGGGACGGTGCAGGGAGCAGCACCATCGGATGCATGTGTTTTACTGTAGTGGCTCACTGTTCTGGAGGAGAGCCGAAGCAAAGTGAAAGTGAAACCGACCCCGTTGAGAAATCTCAAGAACTGCTAATCTTGCAGAAAAGAATGCTCCGTCTGTACTTTTCCCTTCAGAAGCAGCGGTATAAGTGGAAGGGCCTTATCGTCTCAAATGACGAATCTCTGAGAGGGATAAGAAAGAGAGAGTGCTCTCGAGAGGCCAGATGCGTCTCCAAAACCCTCCTTTGAGTCGTATGAAGGTTTGCGTATTCTGTAAAGGTGTAATTAAATACAAGCCCCCTTTTTATATTCTTATTGAACTCCCTTTGAATTGCTTTGAAGAGGCATCTTTTGGCATTTTAGCTCGCTTTGGTTTCTTGCCCTCGCCTCTTAAAAGCCTCTGCTGAATGAGTCAAGCATTAGGGGTAAACCTTTGTCAGCTTTCTTTTTCCGTCACCTGCGTTGAGGATAAACTTTACCCAAGTGTTTTTCTCGTTGATCCCACTCCCACGTGGAGGAACTCTCTCCGGGGGCCCCTGCATGTGGAGTGCAGAGGTGTCAGCGAGACACTTTTAAAACACAATCCACCGTTGCATAATTCACAAGCTGTTGAATGGTGCGATTCTGCATAGCCCATTAGGGAGCAATGATTGCCTAGGCGGCAGGAGACGTTTTGAACTCTGAGGTCAAGGGCAGCTTCTCCTACTCACCGAGGCCAATCGTGTTCTTTTTAAAGGCAAGCGTCCTGAAAGCTCATGCAATTGCCTCGGGGCGATGCGGATGCCCCGGCACCTGCTTGCGAGAAAGTTAAAAAGGCTAATCGTTTTTTTTTGCGCGATACACAGGTCCAAAAACGTTCTAAATAACGTAGGCAAAATAGAGGATTCTGGTCACCGCAACCGATGTGTTTTCCTTGGAAGCACAGACATGATGTTTGCTGATGTTTTGCTGTGACTTTTCTGTGCTTTCCTGTGGGGGACCTCCTACACCCCTTTGAAATTGAAATCCTAAAAAAAGAACTGGCAGAAATCCACTGTGGAAGTGCTTTTTCGCCTTGATAATGCATTTGCAGGTTTGAATCCTCTGCAGTTTTTTCTTTTGAATCCCAAATGTTGTTTTGAGAGACACTTAATCGGACAACAAATCGAGCATCACAACAAGGGCTGACGTTCACGCAGGCCGCCCCTAGGCATAGGTCCAGTATTTATATATACGGAGCGGGAAATATCATGCATACAAACAAACAACGTGGCAGCGGAAAGCTGTGCGGTTTGTCATCTGAATTCCATTCAAGTGCCGGCCAGGCTGGGATTAAATGTGTTTTTTTTGAAGTGTGACGATAGCTTCCGCTCGGTATGTTTGCCGGACAATTAGAGGGGGATTGGCATATTAGGGGGGAGCGGCGCCACGCTCGTCCTGCTCCAAGATACGCCATCGCCAGGAAAATGGGAAGAACCAATTTCTTCACGGGGCGTGGGGTGGGGTGGGGGAGACCATTGAATATGCATGAACATGCATGAACCGTGGACAAAGTCCTTCCATGCTCTATCTCACATCGTGTTTGTGTAGCAGTGTGATGTTGTTGCAATAGATTGCGGGCAGAGACTCTTGTTTTGAGTTATATTAATATGTGGAGGTCTCTTATTTTGAAGGGAGCAGAGTGGCAAAGCGAACGGTAGTTCGGTGACGCACTAGTTTGGCGCTCTCTGTGTCCCGACTTTGAATGAGAAGACCCAGGCTGTTGATCATAAATACGCCATCATCTACCCGGTCTTCGTAGTGTCTTCACTGAAAATACACAATGCAGAGTGAACCCCGCTACATTTGCTGGTGCACGCGGGGGGGGGGGGGCACCTGGTTACGTGAACACGGGGCCTTTGTTCTCAGGGGTACAGCGGATACGGAAGGAGGGGCCCCCAGGATGGCAGCAGGTTATTATGTCTGTCAAGGTTGGACAGGCTGCGTGGAGAGCCGCCCGGGCCCCGCCCATCCTCCCACCTATCCACCCGGCTATTACGGGAGATGGCAGCCTTTGCTCTCTCTCTCTCTCTCTCTCTCTCTCTCTCTCTCTCTCTCTCTCTCTCTCTCTCTCTCTCTCTCTCTTCTCTCTCTCTTCTCTCTCTCTCTCTCTCTCTTCTCTCTCTCTTCTCTCTCTCTCTCTCTCTCTCTCTCTCTCTCTCTCTCTCTCTCTCAAGGCGCCGTCACAGAGAGGGGGGTTCCGGCATGGATCAGACGAGGATGGGTTCTGCAAGGAAGGGGTTGCTGCATTTTAGTTTATCTTTTCACTGAAGGTATAAAGTCGCTGATGTGGCACTGGTGCTTCGCTCTGTTTTTGTGGATTTCAGGCGGACTGACTTGAGCTCTTGAGCACGGCGTTTGTCTGCAAGTTAGATTCCCCTCCTTCCCTTCCCACCAGGAGGGGATTGTTAGATCAATCTCTGGAAATCAGTGCACTGACACACACATACACGAATACACACTTTTTAACACCCACACACACCCACATGCATGATTGCACCCAAGCGCACACAAACACAAACACATTCACACACACACACACACACACACACACACACACACACACACACACACACACACACACACACACACACACACACACACAGTAATGGCATTCAATACACCGCTCCGTGCACTTTGCAGAGTCAGCCACTCTGACACTGAATCAGATTTGAAAAGAGGTGTTACATTAGTGACACACACACACACACACACACACACACACACACACACACACACACACACACACACACACACACACACACACACACACACACACACACACAAACACACTGCCCCCCATCCTGTCCTCAGCCACCTACATCTTGTCCACCCCACCCACCAGCTTTGTGGACCGAGTGGTGAAGGAAGTTGATGAGACTCTGTGATCCCCCTACCAGCTGCCGATGTATGAGGCGCCTCCGATGATGACTGCCCCCGGTGACCGTTCCCGGAGCCGCCAGTGTTGCCGCCGGCAGTAAACGGCGCCACCTCCCGCCAGCTAGCTAACAAGGAGCCAGTAGCGACAACGCGCACAACTCACGCGACCCTGCGCTTTGATTCAATCCCGGAGCGACCAACCCAGGAGACGCTAACTCCACTAAAAAGCGCGACAACAGCGCTAAGTGGTGGCGGTGAGCGCGGTTTGTTTCTCGCACGGTGGTTCTTCGAAAGCTAGCTGTGAAAAATGGAAGGGTTCTAGAGTTTTTGAATGTTACTCCTGCTCACCGGTTTGAACATTGAGAACTGCCAGAACAAATGGTTTAAACGCAGGGGGTTGGCAGGGGGCCTGGACAGAGGTTTTATAACCGGATAAATCCTGTTATGGCCGCTCTGAGGCATGGAGCTTGGCCACAGTGAGCTCTTAGTCCGTAAATGCTACGTTCATATTAGCATCGCTCTGGGTCATCAATCTCTGTTTGTGTGGATTCAGTCTCAATTTTTGTCCTTTCGTTTTTATTTTTTTTATGAATACTGATCTTTCCGTCCGATAAACGGAGACAAATTATGCGCGGCATGAAAAATGAGCCAGTCCACATGGCGGACTTTAAAAGCTAAGAGGTACAGGCAGGGGGTCTATTGGTTCCTATCAAGGAAGGGACATTAGTTTAGTGGTTGGGGAAGGACAATCAGTCTTGCTGAAGCTCATGTCCGACCTTATTCGTCTTCATAAAATGCTGTGTACCAAACAAGGCATGAGGCTTATTTCCCACCGTTTCACCGTTACTCGTAAGTGTGCAAACTTTTAACCTCCCTTCACAGCTACAGCAGGCAATGTGTGACTTTGGGTTTTCCCCCGCACACACACACACACACACACACACACACACACACACACACACACACACACACACACACACACACACACACACACACACACACACACACACACACACAACACACACACACACACACATTAAAATGCAAGGTATGGCTACACATATTGTTAAAGAATGCAATATTATCTATGTCCATCCACTTCACTCAACTCTGAATACAATCAACAGTGAGAATCTGCGTCTTCCTCTCTATCTAACCGTTATCAAGTCTGAAACTTTATTACTGCGACAACCTTGAATAGTAAGGCAGCTTGCGCGATGTAATAAAAAAAAGAGGCAGGTGCTTTGCAACACAGATGCTGGGAAAACAATGCGTCTGTGTTGCACGCAGGGATTGATATGTTGTATATTCATCCACGGCGCGGGGCCTTCACAAGAGGCAAGCAGGTTAGCGGCAGGTGTGATTGCCACCTGTTTTGACGGTTTCAATGTCTCGACGGTTCAAGAGACGATAAACAAGTTCATAGGCACTCCAACACCATGCAAGGGCGTAGTGACGTTACTGCATAAAAATGAGCATGTAGCTTACCTTTTTGTGCGTATAAGTGCCCGGCATGGGTTTGTGGATTATGAATTTTTATTGATTATATTATATTGATGCCTGGGGGGGGCAGGGGAGTCTTTCAGTTGGATAGAAAGATGCTGTTTTAACAAAAATGGGAAATTAAGATGTACACTCACCGGCCGCTTTATTAGGTACACCCTGCTAGTACCGGGTTGGACCCCGTTTTGCCTTCAGAACTGCCTTAATCCTTCGTGGCATAGATTCAACAAGGTACTGGAAACATTCCTCAGAGAGTTTGGTCCATATTGACATGATAGCATCACGCAGTTGCTGCAGATTGTCGGCTGCACATCCATGATGCGAATCTCCCGTTCCACCACATCCCAAAGGCGCTCTATTGGATTGAGATCTGGTGACTGTGGAGGCCATTTGAGTACAGTGAACTCATTATCATGTTCAAGAAACCAGTCTGAGATGATTCGCGCTTTATGACATGGCGCGTTATCCTGCTGGAAGTAGCCATCAGAAGATGGGTACACTGTGGTCATAAAGGGATGGACATGGTCAGCAACAATACTCAGGTAGGCTGTGGCGTTGACACAATGCTCAATTGGTACTAAGGGGCCCAAAGTGTGCCAAGAAAATATCCCCCACACCATTGCACCACCACCACCAGCCTGAACCGTTGATACAAGGCAGGATGGATCCATGCTTTCATGTTGTTTACGCCAAATTCTGACCCTACCATCCGAATGTCGCAGCAGAAATCGAGACTCATCAGACCAGGCAACCATCTTCCAATCTCTTATTGTCCAATTTTGGTGAGCCTGTGCGAATCGTAGCCTCAGTTTCCTGTTCTTAGCTGACAGGAGTGGCACCCGGTGTGGTCTTCTGCTGCTGTAGCCCATCCGCCTCAAAGTTCGACGTGTTGTTCGTTCAGAGATGCTCTTCTGCATACCTCGGTTGCAACGAGTTACTCGGTTATTTGAGTTACTGTTGCCTTTCTATCAGCTCGAACCAGTCTGGCCATTCTCCTCTGACCTCTGGCATCAACAAAGCATTTGTGCCCACAGAACTGCCGCTCACTGGATATTTTCTCTTTTTGGGACCATTCTCTGTAAACCCTAGAGATGGTTGTGCGTGAAAATCCCAGTAGATCAGCAATTTCTGAAATACTCAGACCAGCCCGTCTGGCACCAACAACCATGCCACGTTCAAAGTCATTTAAATCACCTTTCTTCCCCATTCTGATGCTCGGTTTGTCCTGCAGCAGATCGTCTTGACCAAGTCTACATGCCTAAATGCATTGCGTTGCTGCCATATGATTGGCTGATTAGAAATTTGCATTAACGAGCAGTTGGACAGGTGTAACTAATAAAGTGGCCGGTGAGTGTATGTCGGCACATTCATGATGGACTGCTTTTTCAGAGGATTCACCGGGAGGCCCCGTTTATACGTACCCGGGTATTTTTAAAAACTGAGATTTCCCCCTCTCCTTATAAAAAACGCTGCGTGCACACCAGTCCGTTTTCAGAAAACGTGTCGTTTACACTGACCCGTGTATGCCGTCAAGAGCATGCCAAACCTGTAGGGGGCAGTGTAGCGAGAAGCTCAAACCCATGTTAGCCAATCAGAATCCCGCATTGCAACAACAACAACGTCACTTCATTCTTTTTCTTTTTTTGTTTGTAAACAATGTCGCATCACCCAGGGGCACTTTCCGGCGCACAATTTGGCGTCAGTTCCCCAGATCTCCGTTTTTCTCAGTTTTTCTCCGTTTACATGCAAACGTGAAAACAGAGTTTTCCAAAATCTCCACCCTGGCCGGAGTTTTTAAAAAGCATCGTTTTCAGGGGCGTTTTCTCCGTTTGCGTATAAACGGAGGGTGCAAACGATGGTTAATGTCTCCGTTTTTAAAATTTAAAATACCCGGGTACGTATAAACGGGGCCCTAGTATGTGTGTAGTCTGGCAGTATTTGAGAGGGTAAATATGAAAAGATTACACTGATTTGAAACGGGAGAGTAGAGTGTGACTTGGCGATACTGGAGGAAATTACCACACTGACTGAGAGCCCTGTGTTTTTGTGTGTGTTTGTGAATTCTGGATGTGTGTGTGTATATAAACTGTGTGTGTGTGTGTGTGTGTATAAACTCTAGTCTAGATGGTGGAGGAAATGAACCTACGAATTGAGAGCGCTTTGTATTTGTGTATGTGCACGTGTGTTTGCGTTTGTGGGTTTGAACTCTGTGCATGTCGTTTGTGTGTACATGAGTGAAGTCTGTGCATCTTTGTGTGTGTTTGTGTGTGTGTGTGTGTGTGTGTGTGTGTGTGTGTGTGTGTGTGTGTGTGTGTGTGTGTGTGTGTGTGTGTGTGTGTGTGTGTGTGTGTGTGTGTGCATAGGTTATCGTCAGCTGACTGCCCAGCGCAGGGCCTTAATTAAATGGCAAGCACATTACCAGGTCCGGATCCAACCGTTGCCAGCAGAGGGATTAATTACATTTAGGTGTTTACAAATAGTGGCTGATTGCACATCTGTTAAGAGGGAGACTGGCATGGACCCTGGAGCAGGGCAGCACTCGATTAATGCCCGGCTACCGGGCCTCACTGATCCCCAACAGAACCCACACCAGACCCGGACCAGCCAGAGTAAACACTGGCTCTCTCCACATGTATATTTACATGTTGGGCATTTAGCGCTTTTATCCAAAGTGACTTACAATAAGTACATCTGTCAGAAGAAAGAGAAACAACTGTTTATTACTGTCGGTACAGTTAGGATGTTCATAGAAACAAGTGCCAAGCATTTACAATCGCTAGGTTAACCCATTCCCTGTATACACCAAAGCTAGCTAGGATAAGATGCTACAAGTACTACTTTTAAGTGTCAGTATTCTTACTTTAATGGTGGCCTTCTCTGACAGCACCCAGTATGCTAATGCCACA
>OLKM01000045.1:363112-375612 GCA_900291075.1 Melanogrammus aeglefinus
AGTCAGCATACACAACCCATGTTCTTTTGGCCGCATGTCACACTTTTTCCTGTTATTAATCCCTCCATCCCTCGGGGGCAACATTAAGGGGTCAACGCTATCATTAGCATACGCTAGCCCCTCACCGCGCGGTGCCTCCGGCGGAGGATATAATGGTCTTTTGCCGACATTATTGAAGCCGAGAGAACATGCTGGTGAACTATAAAAGATAATACAACCCTATTTGTTTGCAAACTCAAAGAGGTACATTTGGTTTCTACAAAAAGCCCATCTCTGGTGGGATCGTCAAGGGCACCCAGCATTCAGCGGTGGCCTAGCCTTGCGCCTTGAATGAAAGTGTTTGGATTGAAAGGCCAATCACTACAGATTGCCGCATCTGTAGGCTGTGCAGAGAACGTATGTTGATGCTGGAGGAGCGGTTGCACTCTTTCGTGGCTCATCAGGAAGAAGTCTTTGTATTGGGGGTTGATTTTTGTGGTCAATTTTAGGAGGAACCTTTGTTCACTGATTGGATTTTGCTGATTAACTGCCAGCATGTATTTTATTCACAAGACAACCTTAACTTTGGTAAATCGTCTTGTTTTGATGAATGCTTTGTGTTCCTTGATTTGCCATGGAAAAATTGATTTTTAAAATAAAGTTACATTTGATTTCAGCTTGATTTCTGGTAATTTCCTGGGTAAAATATGCAGCTTGGTTTTTCTTCACAAGTCAGATTCCTCACAAAGACCTTAGCAGTCTGGCCGATTTAAAGGGTTAAGTGCGCTCGTTTTCCCCCCTCGGTGCGCCAAGACGTTCCTGGAACTCTCAACTGATGTGGCGGCAACAACGAACAGACGGGAAGTCATTAAGCACTCTAGTGTGTTGTTCAATATTGGGCTCCAGTTTAACAGATTGTCTTTGCAGAGGGGGTGGGATTTGCTTCTACAATGGATTATTCCTGGTGGCTTCATAGAAGGCTGTCAGGCTTGAACTTGTTGTGGAGGAGTGCAGTCCTATTAGGTAGGCTGCCTGGAACTGTTCGCGCGCAGCACGATCGCTTCAGAGAAAGTCGGTCCTTAGTATCGTCGGTAACTTATATCTGGGTGGACGGTGTTTGGGGAATGCTTTTTTTTAATTTTGGAAGGGATATCTTTTAGTGGTTGATGTGTCTTATTTTGTTGTTCGTTGGGGATATGTTCTTATGAGCACTTATCCTTGGCCACGGTCGAATATTTTCTTTAGTGTTCATTCCAGGAGACGTTCTCCAAATTTTAAGTGGTATTTTGTTGTATTCAGGAGTTAACTTTAAATTCATAGGAACGGGATGGGGAACTATCAACACGATCAAGGAACTAGTGATCTTCTCTTTTCTTTTATTTTTTCTTTCACTCGGTCTGGTTGGAAGGGTTGACTTTGCAGACAGAACGCGCTTTTTGTAAAGGTTCCAGGACTTCACCGGAATCATTCGTTCTGTTTTCACAGCGTCACACAAATTGGCCATCCTCCTCGGCTTTTTCGGCTTTTCTCTTCCTGTTGGTGAACTCACGGGGGGGGGGGGGGCCGTGTCCCAACGTGCGATCTTCCATGCCTTGTTTCTGATTTGTCATGTGGTCGGCTCGTGAGGAATCGCCGATTTGCCCTTTCCGTGTCTTTCTAATAGCTGGGCGCACCGCAGCCAAGCCATGATTGCACTTATTTCGGTCTCCGGACCAGTGCGCGTACGGAGCCCCGTGAAGGTGAGCTTCTTCTGATCCTGTAGCGTACTCCTCGATAATATTCTATTTTTTGTTTATTGGCTGTGGAAATGGTTAAAAACGTCGGTGTGGTTGACCTTTCGGGAAAGTCTTTCCGCGTCTTAAACAGTGTTTTATTATGAAAGGATGATGATTCCAAGAGGATTCTTATTTAGCGCTTTGATTCCCGCTCTTTCCGCCTGCGTGTGCGATTGCGGCCCAACTGCGCATATCACGTCGGTATTTAGATTCAACGGGTTACTATATTTTTTCGTTAACTCTGTTTCTTCGTACGGTTTAGAACCCTGTCTGGCACTGACATGTTTCGACCCCCCCCGGATTCTTCTTTTGACAATCACCCGCTGGGAAGGTGGAGTGACGAGGAGGCGAGTAAGAGAGAGAAGCGAGTGGGTAGTGAGCCAACCGTACGCTTAACATATTGAGCAAGGTATGTGGAAAACCAAGTGTTTTTGTGGGAGCAAAGGGTTTTGTGGAGTATGTGCAGTGTATTTAGTGTGTGTTGTGTGGTGTGTGTGTGTTGTGTGTTGTGTGTTGGTTTGTGTGGATGTGTGTGTGGTGTGTGTGTGTGTGTGGTTTGTGTGTGGTGTGGTGTGTGTGTGTGTTGTGGTATTTCTGAAGGGTATTTTTGATCCTGAGGCCGAGTTGAGGGAAATTAGGTGTAGCGTGGTTCTGAGTAAGCTCGGACTGTTTTGGAGATTGACTCAATGTGTGTGTGGCTCGGAGCGTGTGTGTGTGTGTGTGTGTGTGTGTGTGTGTGTGTGTGTGTGGGTGTGTGAGTGTGGGTGTGTGTGTGTGTGTGTGTGGTCTTTTAAAGCCCCCCTATTGAGGGGCTTTATTAAGGTAAATGTTCATGTGAGCATGCAATGTAGATAATTATTTCTTATCAAATATGCTAATTTGTTCCCTTTCTGATCTGGTGTTTAAGTGGCCTTGGTTATCCCAACAATCTCGTTGTACCTGGCTACATGCAGCCAACAGATTCTGATAACTTAATATGGCTGCCCTTGTCACATTGTCAAACGGATGGCTGACTTTCAGAGAGCACGGGATCTTCTACTCTATATTTTCTGGTTCCATTCAAACGCTGTTGATGGCCTGAACTTGACTTTAATTCTTTGAATTCCTTCCTTAGGAATATGGGGCTTTGTCTTTTCCCCTTTCCTTGAGCTCCCAGTAGCGCCTTTGGTTGCGGGTGTTTTTTATTTATGTATTTTATCCGGGACATGTTTGGAAACTTGATTTCAAAGGACTGTCTACGATCAAACAGAGAGTACCTCCCTCTCAGGGTACTTCTGTGCATGCTGTGCTCAGACTTTATGTAGCGGTTCTACCTGTGCTTTTTATCTAATTATTTTAAAAAAAAATGCGATTTACATACTTATGTTGGCTATCGGTTAGCTCTGCTATAGTTCCTTTTTCAGAAAAACACTGCATATTTGTTCTGTTCATAGTAAATTTGGACAGATGTGCATACATAAATAGAGCAATGAGTCTGGATCGCAGATTTGGATGTGTTGGGTTGGGATATTCACAATTTGGCCAAAATATGATTAGGGGCATTATGCTATGAGGATAAATATTTTAAATTGTAGACATTACAAGTGGGACACATTGAATAGGGACTTAAGAGAGAAACCGACAGGCCTCAACAATGTACTATATATTTATTGTTCCTTGTATTTCACGTGTAATACTTTTGATTATTGTTCATGGTGAATAATGTGTATCTGTTCTCTGGTTCAGATGATGGTGGTTCGGCGATGGTCTTTCGCTCTTACATTTCGAGCTTGTGGCACTGGTTGGCGTGGGACTCCCTGTCTATGCTGTGTATTGCTATGATTTACATTATACGCGTGAGTTGATCAACGTATACGCCTCGTGTGATACACTCTGGGAGGCTTATTGACGTCGAGAGGGATGTTGACTTAAATGAACATGTTGGCTCCAGGCCTACCTACCTAGCGGTCGCCGCGACACATGGGATTTATTCATCTGCCCATTGTCAGAAGGGGGTCCACAGCAGGAAATGAAGGGAGGGGGCAGTGTGTGTGTGGAGACGTGGGGGGTGGGGTGGTGAATTGGGGAGATTCTAGCGACATGAGGACCATATTGGGAGAGAATTGTATCACGGGGGGAATTTGTTCGCTCGGAGGTGAGGGGGCTGTGGGGGGTTGTTGATTATATAGCCTAAGACACTGAAAGTCACTCTTCACATGGCGGGTGATTACCAATCGATCTGAGATGAGTATCAAACCAAACTGTCGTTTTTTCTCTGTTGTATTCGCGTTATAATTTTTCTTTTTAACCTCTCGGGGTGGGGCTGGGGGGGGATGGTGGTGGGGGACCAATGAACGGTCAGAGGTATTCTCAGGAGATTTGGAGAACCTCTGGGTAATAAAGACGTTTTGGTTGGATGAGAGAGTGCCGTTCCATATTATCCCCCCCCCCCCCCCCCCCCGCCAAACACACACACATACACACACACACACACACACGTACACACACACACACACACACACACACACACACACACACACACACACGTACACACACACACACACACACGTACACACACACACACACACTGGAGTGAACCTCTTAACTGTCAGGGCCACGGGTCATTACCCTTATAATGGTCATCCCGTTGATCTACGAGGGCCCATTGCGAGCACGTGCCTCTCTTCCATTCTCAGCACGGTTTCCGGCTAATATCGCCACCGCCATCTCCCCTGGGGAAGGCATTGTGGGAAATGGCGTAGGGCCTGCGAACAGGTGGCCTGTCGCGGGGCCCAACATGTCTGACGGTGCGCCGTGCGTACGGAAGCCTTAAAGGACATGTTGTGGTTCCTTGCGTTGGTAGGGACTGCATTCGTTTTTTCATTAATTTAGGATTACAAATGTGTTTTTCCGTGGATTAACGAGCGTAATTTTGCTTACGACAATTGCGTTGGAGCCAAGCGGTGGGCATTAATTTGTGAATATCTCATCAGTCGCTGTATCCGGAGACACACTTATGGCTTAATTTGATATTGATTGATTAATTTATTTCGTTTATTTATGTTAGTCTTTATCTTCGGTACTACCGTATTATTTTTCAAGATATTCAATGCAACACAGAAGTCTCTCGGTGTTGAAAATAGTGTTGTCGAAGATCTCTAGACATCGCACACTCGAACACACACACACACACACACACATACACCAAAACACATCAACACACATACTATCATACTTACACATAAACACACAGGCACATACATTAACACACACACACACCAAAACACATCAACAACACACATACTATCATACACTTACTTAAGCACACAAGCGCTCACACCTACATTAACACACACACTCACACAAACAGACACACATACACCAAGACACATCAACAACACACATACTATCATACACTTACTTAAGCACACAAGCGCTCACACCTACATTAACACACACACTCA
Source organism: Melanogrammus aeglefinus (assembly GCA_900291075.1). Classification (NCBI taxonomy): domain Eukaryota; kingdom Metazoa; phylum Chordata; class Actinopteri; order Gadiformes; family Gadidae; genus Melanogrammus; species Melanogrammus aeglefinus. Next base: position 368,310 of record OLKM01000045.1, read on the forward strand.
CACAAACAGACACACATACACCAAGACACATCAACAACACACATACTATCGACACAAGAGCGAGCACTCACACATACATTAACACACAGGCATACATTAACACAATGAGACAAACACACACACAATATCATGAAAATGCACATATATGCTGAAAGCAATCCTCATCTGGTAAATGGTGCCATAGTGGAAATGATTGGACAGCATGTTGTGTGATTGTGGGGTTCTGTTTTGATGCCCTTTTTCTGCTCTGATGAAACGGCCGCCAGAATCTGGAATGGACACACTGCCTCAGGTCACCTCAGATCTCCTGAGGGCCGTCAGTGGAATCATCCAATCAGATAGCTGGTTTCCATAGAACCACGAGAAGCAAATGTGTGTGAAACTGCGTCATTTTGTTTCATTAAACCTCTTTAGCGGGCAGTACCCATCGCTAAGATGTGAGGTGCTTTTGATGTATCCAATATCTGAGAGAGAGAGGGAAGAGAGAGGGAGAGGGAGAGGGAGAGAGGATACTGAAATACGTGTGTGAATTTATTTAATTGGGTAAATAAAGTGCTGATTGGACTTTTCTGAGCCATTTTGTGGTGGCTCCTGATTCATTGGTGGGGCTGATTGGCTCTTGAGTTTCCCTCAACTTTAACTTCTTTGATTGTTTCACCTTCTACAAGGTATGACTTCTACACAGAGGTATAGTTCTTTTTTGTTTTATTTTGTTCCGGGAGAAAACTTTTCTGTACAATGATGTTAGAATCAAGGATATCAACAAAGAGCTCTTGTGGAGCTCTCACCAGTTATGCAGTATGTTACTGCGAATCAGGGTGTGGTTTGATCAAATTTCGCTTTAGCTATGTACAAAAAAACCTGAAGAAAATCAAAAGGTTTGCCTTTGAGTCTCATTCGTATGTTCAAAGCATAGCCAACAGATGGTGGCAAAAATTCTCTCAACAAAAGAATCCATCTCCATTCTCACAGAATGGGCTCTATGCACAACTCCACTACTTCCTGGACTTAGTGCTGCTCCTTTATTTCCTGTCTTACATTACTGGACAAACTTATTAATCCAGGTGTGTCTGAGTAGTCACAATGGTCAGACACAGCTGGATTAATCAGTTTATCCAATAATGTAAGACAGGAAATAAAGGAGCAGCATTAAGTTCAGGAAGTAGTGGATCTGTGCAAAGAGCCCATTTGACTCACCTGAGATGCGTGCCATTAACAAGCTGAGAAAGTAACATCCACAAAGGTCATGGACGGCGACTTACAGGCCATGCTGCTTAGCAGTAAATGGTTTTGGTTCATAAAGTCTAGAATTCAAATTTACCCACCTCGGTTCGTCCGTGATTAATGACTATGAAATGGGATGCTAACTGCTCATTAATGGAAAACCCAAGCCATTTTTTAACAAGATCATTTTTATCAAATCATAGGGCACAATCATTTGTATGTATGGCGTACAATAAATCACCATCGTTGATTATACGGTTGTTTTCTCGGAGGAGGCAGACAATTTAGAGAAATGAGAATGAGTCAACATTCAAGGTTTGGAGTTAAAAATATCCCCCCCATCCACCCTGGTTTATATAACGTCATTCATCGTAATGGAGCGTTCTTCAGGTACATTTAATGCCTAGTTTTGGTAGATACTCCCCCCTAGTGGCAGTATGGTATATTACAACCAAACCAGTCGCTAATAATAGGCTGCTGAACTTCGCATTACAAGTACACATTACACACATTACAATTTTTTATCAGTTATGGAATATCACAATTGTTTGATTGACCGTTTTAATATTCCGTTTTGTGGATACCTAAACCCTTTATTTTGGGAAAATGTTCTTTTTTATATTATGTTACTTGCTTAGCTGTTTTACATCATTAGACACAGATTGAACTCTGGACTAATCAGCACAGGAATTTCAGATATTATTCTTGTATCTGGCCAACAACATGCCTGATAAGGTCCATCCATGTTTTCAAGTGTTGCAATTATGTCAATGGCTTTTGGAGGGGAAACTAGATTGCAGAATGAGTGAATGCTGCCGAATAGTGGTGATTTTAGGCCACAGCAGACCATCCCACGGTAAGAAAAAGAAGTTTGATTCAGGATTTGTCTTTCAAGAACTAATGAGTCCAATTAAATTCAATAAAAAAATATATTATCTATTTTGTAAAGCAACAGTTCCAATTTGTAAAGATAAAATGGTTTCTGTGGTTTCGCTCGCTTTAAACGTTGGTGCTGAACTGTATGCGAATTGGACGATTTCCATCTCTCAAAATCCTTAACTAGGCTAACTCTAAATAGTTGCCAGTATCAACGGACAGGGTGAGCTCCGTCTCCCACGGTGAATGAAATCCAACCCGTTTCTTCCACATACCTGTGCTGAGCCACCTCCCACACACCGAGGTGCGCTAGAGACACACACACACACACACGCACACACGCACACAATGACACATTCTGACTCCCCCATACAGCATTCAAATGCTGTCACCCTTTAACAACAATGACGAGTTCACAGCGAGTTGTAAATCCTCCTTGGAGTTCGCCATTGCAGACAGGTGTATTTCAGCAGCAGCGCGAAATATTCGTGCGTTGACAAGTTGAACGTGATGCCCCAGGTGGGGAAGTATTCCCCGACACGCTCCCTTACGCTCGAAACGCCGATAACGGTGCTGGGAATGGTTCAGAAATCTTCAACTCGGCGGACGGAGCTAGACAGCTTTTCCAAGGGATTCGACGGCGTGAGTGGGACCATCACATCGGAGGAAATGCTTTCACCGCCGAGCGCCAAGATGCGGATGTCCAAGGGCGCGAAGGTGAAGGCTATGCGGCGGTATCCGTCCCCGCAGCCCAGGAGCATCGGGACTCTCGAGGCGGTGTGGAGCGAGAGCGGGGAACGGGCTAAGCAGAGCCCGGACGGCCGCGCTTCGTCGGCGGTCTACTCGGCTGCTCACACCCGGAGCCGATCCGACCCCATGGACGCAACACGGTACTCGGGGGAACTGCAAGTCAACGGCCAAGCGGGAGGACAGCCGCCCAGGAGCAGAAAGAGAGTCCTCCATCCAGATGTGAGGACCATCTTCTCCCCCAAGAAGGACCCCCGGGTGAAGGAGGAGACGGGCGAAGGGCACTGCTTCGAGGCGGGAGAGGCGGCCACCTGGTGTGACTTTTGCTGCGAGTCCATCCTCACCGACAGTCGGATTTGCTCAGGTGAGGAAATGATGATTATGGTGATGTCTTACTATCCAGTTGTTGCCCATTAACTAATTGTCAGCTAAACAGGCTCTAGGTGTCACACAACATTTACTTGTACAAAGGCCTATTAAATCTTTATGTCTTTGTATAACTTTATGTGATTAAAAAAAGGATCAGAGAATGCTAAATAGTGTACGGTTTCATTGGGCGGCGATCCTCAATGGCATGGTATGTCATAGTGCAATACGCGATGGGTTGCCGCAGACAAAGCACAATCAACAATGAAAACATGCATAGCTCCATACACAGGTATGTAGAACGACTGGTTTCTCATCAAAGGAAATGCCCTGACGGGATGGCAACAAACATCCACACACACGACACGCACCTCTGTTCACCTCTGCTTATGTTATCCTGAGTTTATAATTATAGAGGTCCGAATGACTTGTCGCTATGTAATTGGAATGTCACATTTGGGATCCAATCCAGATCGATTATAGTATAAATTAATAGAATGCGATTATCGTCGAGGTCGGATAAATTCATCCCTAATTGCTAACTGATTGGTAGTCTGTTAGGGCCACTGTAGGTGAAACTACTGTGCCACCTAGAATTAAAGATCCACCAAAGTATGTATAAAACGTCTGTTGACTGGTTGGAAACAAACCAAAGTGATATAAAACACAAAAATAACAGCACGCATCAGCTCCGCCTTGTTGATCGAGACAGAGCTTGCAACTGGCCTCTCCTTGTCTGTCTTTATATAGGCTACTCGGACTGCCACCTGGTAAACAAATCAATAAACCAATCCATACACACAAGTCAATACGCAACCATCCAATATGCCCTAACCCAAACACAAACCACAGGCAAAGTACCCAAATACACATCTTGTAAGTACTTGTAAGTGCCACAACATTGTCCAACAGCTACTCCTCAGGTGTGTCACGTATTAAGAACAGACTACACAGACATCCAGCAAATTTATTTAGAGTTTGTTTGATGAATACCTAATTAACGACCCTTATGTGTATTTTGCTCACCTTCAAAGAAAGTTACTTCCAATTGTCAAGCTAGTCATCGGAGATGGTTACTAAATGTACTTAGTGATCTCTTCCTTACGTGGTTTTGGCTCCAATGGTCATGTTTGTAGTCAGGTTGAAGTCTGAGCATTTGTTTTGATTCCTTGCTGCATTCCTGCAGTGATGTGAATTCAAACTTGATCATTGGGATGATGGAATATAAGTGTTCAGAACTGGAGCTATCCAAGAGCCACCAGAGATAGATTTATGTTTTTTTGTTCCTGGGCTTTGCTGCCAGTGTAGGGGGTCAATATGTGATTCATTATCAGGAAGACTGATGGTGTAGTTAATTAGTTAATTAATACCTGAGAGTTGTGGAAAATGGCAACTTTAAGATGTATTCTTGATTTTTCAAAACTAAAGTTGAAGCTCAAGTTTCTTGATTACAAAATGTCTATATTTCTAATTTTAGGCCGGAATGAGAATGGTGTTATGATGTTCCAAAGACTTTAACCTAAGTACTGTCATTTTACCTGTGAAAATACCAGAGGGCAAACAACAAATAGTCTTATTATACTATATACCTTTGCACGGGCTTTACGGTGTAAAACGCCCTTTCTCTGCCTTAACATTCCTTCAGGGGACAGCTCGCTCGTACAACAAGACAGGCTGGAGCTTAATAGCCGTCAGAGACGTCACAGTCTACAGAGTCTTACCCACGGCAGTGTTTAAATGATCAACAATGGATGTGCGCCTGCTTGCTTGTGGGACGGACCGCATGCGCAGCCTGTGGGGGGGGGGACATGTGTAAACAAACGGACTATGAGGGGGGGTACTTTATCAGTCTCAATGACTTCCAAGGAAAAACAAGAGATTGTTTCCAAAGCAGTGGTCCTATAAACGGAGTGATGGTGCATTGGTGGCAGAAGTGGGTCTTATTGTCTGCCATTCACAAACGACTCTCCTGCACACAAAGCCTGCTGATTTTTCCCCCCTGTTTTTTCAAAAGGGCTGTTCGCTTAAAGGTTAAAATGTGTAACCTGATGTATTTCTTGTTGACAACATTCCATACTTACAATTACTATTACAGCAAACAGGAGACCTATGTTTTGTACTTGTATAGAGCCAGCATATCTTTGTGGGTGCTATGCAGGAGTATAACTGAGGTCTCCCGTTTCAAACTCTGGTTTACTCATTGTTGACGAATAAAAACATGACTTATTAACCAGGAGAGTGCAGACACAGGTGCAACAGATCTGAAACAGTTGCTTTGTCCTTCTTGAACTCCCACAGTTTATTCTAAAGTCATGTGATTCGCAAGTGTGGCACCCCAATAAGGTAGAGGAAAGTTGGAGAGAGAATAGATAGAGAGAGGGAGGTGATGTTGGCAGCGTGTGTGTGGTGGTTAAGCAAAACTTCCTGTTGCAGGCGGTTTAGAACCCACAGGTGGCAGGACAACCCCACCACCACCACCACCACCAGCACTCAACCTTTGGCAGCCGACAGTGTGGCAGTACAAAGTAGACAAGCATAAATTAAAACAATTGACAGGGGTCGGTCCTGTGAGTTCTCAGTTGTCTTGTGTGGACCGGTAATACAGGGGTAATTACAAGACATTAAGGATGCCGATTTATATTTTTTCGTACACAACCCGTGGTATTATCATGCTGCCCCATGTTTGTTGTGGAGGAATTCTGAAGCTGTCAATACTGAGATTGTTTAATTTGTAGTTTAGCCTCGGAAAAACATTTTCCGTACTATTTGCAGTATGCGGACAAGCAATGTGTTGCTTTTGTCTTGTGATAGAGCAACATGAGAATGAATGTCAATGTGATGACGTCATACTATGATTGTCTGCACAGTAAACTCCTAGCAGTGCAACTTGTGGCAGGCCGATACAAGTCTACTTGTGAGATTTCCAGAGGAAGACACCAGATAAGGAGAGTCACAGAGACAGAACAACGAGACAAAGGAGACGGAGACAGAGAGATGATCAGAGAAAGAATGGACAAAGATAAGCGTGGGAGGGAGACTCTGCAAAGAGGGAGAAGTCAGAGAGAGAGAGAGAGAGAGGGGGGGGGGAGAGAGAGAGGGGCAAGACAAAGAGAGGGATTGGAAAGGGATCGACAGTTGAACACTATGTTGACAGAGAGATTTAAACTTCTGTGTGAAATACTGTAGCACATCGTTTCCAAAAAACGCACCCGTTCCGACCTCCCTCTGCCAATGTGTGTGTCTGTGTCCGTGCATGTCTGTGTATATGTCTGTGTGTCTGTGTGGATGTGCGTGTGTGCATGTGCCCATCTAATGTTTATTTCCGCAGCGGTACAACAGCATATGAATAATCTCCTCGAGCGGTCAAGAAGTCACGCTGACCTGCATTTAGCACCGGGATGCATAAATACTTGTGTTGAGTTTAGACTTAGAGAGGCCGATAAAGAGGGACAGAGGGAGTGAGTGAGGGAGTGAGTGAGGGAGTGAGTGAGGGAGGGGAGTGAGGGAGGGAGGGAGGGAGGGAGGGAGGAGGAGGGAGGGAGGAGGAGGGAGGGAGGGAGGGAGGGAGGGGGAGAAAGGCAAAGACAATGGGTGCAACTGAGACAGAAAGGTGCATTTGTGTGTTTGTGTTTCATGTGGAGTCAAACTGTCACTGGGTCTCAACAAATAGGTGACAGCTGACACACACACACACACACACACTCAGCCCACACACACACACACACACACACACACTCACACAACACACACACACACACACACACACACACACACACACACACACACACACACACACACACACATGTGCAGACACAGACGGTGTGGTGAGGTTGGGTGGTTCTTATTGGGGGGCTACACAGGGGAGGTGGAGCCAGTGTCAACCTCTACACAGAGAGAGAGAGAGAGAGAGAGAGAGAGAGAGAGAGAGAGAGAGAGAGGAGAGAGAGAGAGAGAGAGAGAGAGAGAGAGAGAGAGAGAGAGAGAGAGAGAGAGAGAGAGAGAGAGAGAGAGAGAGAGAGAGAGAGAGGGGGGGAAACAAGGGGAGACCAGAGGGAGGATGAGTGACCCAGTCCAGTGGTCCACTCTACAT